>JAKSZP010008098.1:0-138740 GCA_022478985.1 Massospora cicadina | reverse complement strand
CTGAGGGTTGGACAGCTGAATTTCCCACTATATCCCTAGGATTTACTATGATAAAAAAACAGTTGGGCTTACAGTGTTTACAGTATTAACATTAGTTACCTTATCAATCTGGTGTATAGTTAGACTATCAGCTTCTATTGTGTTGTTCTATCTCAAGAATATTATTGCAGAAAGCAATAATTGGAAGACTATCAGAGAGAAGAGTAAAAATATAAGCGGGGATCTAGAGAAGAAGGAACCACAATCAGGATAGCTGCTGACTATGTGTTGGGTGAAAGAGACTGTTACCGGAAAAACTCAATGAATATTGGGTGGACAAGAGCATAGGGAACAAATCCCTACGAGTACAACTTAACAAGTATTTAATTGGAAGAACTGGCTGAGCATTAGCCGAAATATAATTCATACTCAACTATGGATAATAGTCTCCATAATATTATCAATTAATAATTCAATCTATATAATGTGATGAAGTGCACAAGGAAACCAAACCTGTTCAGTAAAAAGGTTACTGGGTTGCTTGCTGATAACAACCAAAAGAGTAAATTTTTACAAGGAGCAAAGAGTGGTTGACACTTATATTACACTATAAATCCCCCAACATTGTTTATTGCACCTCAAAAGTATTGAGGGCGTTAGACCCTTGGAGCCTCGTGTCTTGCCTGGGATACTAGACCCAGCCTATCAGAGGCCTATTACCCTTCTTATAGGAAACCTCACTGGAAAAGATATAATAATATGGAAACAGCAGGAGATTGGTAGAGGTTTACTACTCCCTGTAGAGGACATTGAACATATCCACTCTGTTGGCTTTATGTCAGATTTGGGCTTACCCATGGACAACATGGTGTGCACCTTACCCAATGTACATATTTCAGATAAGTTGACCCCAGAGGAGATTAAGAAAGTTCATGCCTTGTTAGATGAATACAGTGACATATTCTCCAAATCGGAAACTGACAATGGCCACATGAAGGGCTGGTGCCACTCCATTGATATAGGTGATGCCCAGCCTATAAGGTCCAAACCTTAGCGTAAATTAAAGGTGGAGGAACAAAAGATGAGGACGGAGCTCCAGTAGTTATTAGACGCGGGGTTACTTGTTCCTTCACAAAGCCTTTGGTCTTCACCTCTCTTATTAATCAAAAAGAAAAATGGATGCCATCATATAGTTATGGAATACCATAGGTTAAATAGCCTCACTAAAATGGATAGCTATCCTATCCCTCGCATTGATGATGCCCTGGCCCAACTCTCTGGCTTTAACTTCTTCTCCGCCATGGACTTGGTCAGTGGCTATTGGCAGATGAATCTTTCTCCTCAAGATTAGGAGAAATGTGCTCTTATTTGCAGTGAAGGTCTCTTCCAACCCACATGATACCCCAAGGGTTGTGCAACGCCCCTGCCTCTTTCCAGCGTGCGATGGATCACATCTTGCAGGACCTCAAGTTGAATTTTGTCATCATCTATTTTGATGACATCACGTTGTTCTAAAAACCTTCAACGAGCATCTTGATCACTTGAAGGAGGTGTTCAAAGGTTACTTAAGTCTAGTATCAAGTTGAAGCCCTCGAAGTGTACCTTCTTACAAAGGAAAGTAGAATTCCTTGGCCATTCCATTTCCCAAGTTGGGATTCAACCCATGCAGGACAAGGTCGAAGCCATCACAAATTTGCCACCCTCTAAAAATTTTAGGGATGTTCAAGTATTTCTAGAAATGATGGGGTATTACCATCAGTTCATCCCTAAGTTGCCCAAATCAGTGAGCCCCTTGCCCAGCTATTAACCAAGAATACCCCTTTTTACTAAGGTTCTGAACAAAAGGCCGCCTTTGAAACAATGAAGCAACTGCTACAACAGCGTCCTATCCTGAGGCATCCTGATTATAATAAACCTTTCATCTTATTCACCGATGTCTCAGACTATGCCATTGGGGCCATTCTAGCCAACTCGATGAACACAGTGTTGATCATCCTGTTTCCTATTTTAGCAAGATGCTGTCAAAGGCGGAACGTAACTACAGTGTAACAGTGAAAGAAAGCCTCGCTGTTCTGTTAGCTTTCAAGCACTGCAGCCCTTTTCCATATGGAACCACTTTCACTGTAGTTATGGACCACTCATCTCTATTGTGGTTGCAAAACATGAAGGATCCTACTGGTCAGTTAGCTCGCTGGGCTCTAAAGCTCCAGCCCTATGATATGAAGATCAAACACCGTTCTGGAGCCCGTCACTTAAATGTTGATTGGCTGACCCAGCTTCCTGTCCTCCACTTAGATAACGGTGAGGCGGAAAGGTTACGCAATTCTCTAATGACTCCAATTGAATGGGAGGATGAGGATGAGCCTGTACAGAAAATGTTAGCCCGACAACTCTGTAACACTAAAGTGGAGAATGGAAAGTCATATAAGCAGGTGGGAAAAGATGGCTACCCTACCTTCAGCCCTTGAAAATGTACCTGTTATACTAAAAGCTCACTCCACCCTAGGTCTTGGGGGAGCCAAGAAAACTTATTAGTGGATCAAGGACAAAATATTGGGATGGAATGATGGAAGACATTGTTGATGTCTTTTAGGTTGCCATACGTGTAAAAAACAATCCAGTTTCAAGACCCAATACCAATATCAACCCACTACTCCTCAACAACCGTTCAATACCATCAGCTTGGATGTAGTGGGTCCCCTTCCTCAGACTACTAGTGGAAACAAATTTATAATAGTAGCAATTGACCATTTCACCAAGTGGGTGGAAGCCATAGCTCTCCCTGCCCAAACGTCCATGGCAACTGCCACCTTTCTACACCAACACATTTTCACACGTCATGGCAACCCTCAAGTACAACTCTGTGATAATTATGAGAATTTCACCTCCATAGTAGTCAAAATCCTGGCCACATCTATGAGAGCCCAACAACTGTTCTCAGCTCCATATAACCCCTCCACCAATGGGACTGTGGAGAGAGAAAATGGAACTCTGGTTTCCATTCTTCGAAAATGGCATCCTTTGATTCTCTTCACTGGGACATAAATCTACCCAGTGATCTTATGGCTTACCAGATTAGCTATCACTTATTATAAATGTCCCTGTCAGAAAATTGACTATGGGCTCTGCTAGTTGGCAGGCTAACCAGTATGAAGACTGGTCAGCCCTTGCCATTTCACCTTAGGCGACAGGGCTAGCAGCGCCATCTAACCCCTTGGCGTGTCACCCGCGCCATTAGGGGATCCCTTAGCCTAAACTCCAACCAACGAAATAAATATAGACTTATAACAAAAGGTATATTATGCAAAGGGAGATATTTATTGAGAAGGAAGCGCCAGGTATTTATACTATTTACAAAAGGTCTACTGCACCCACCGACAACCTATCAGCTCTTCCACTGGCTCTTCCAGCCAGCTACTCTTCTTCTTCTTCTACTTACACTATTCTCTTCCCTGGAATCAACCTCTCGCTCTGTCCTTCCCAATGTCCAAATTAGTTTTGGCTCAACCTCAACCTTAAGTCGCCGTTGAGCCATATAGATAATTAATCTAAATAATGTCAAATTTGTATTTAACCTTGGAATCGTTAATAAAGCGCCAGAAATAAATTAAGTTGCTCACTTTGACTCAGAATATCTTGGCATCTTGCTGACATCTCTTATTGTCTTTTCTAAATTGTTTATTTGTAATTAATGAGGCACCAGAAACAACTTCAGCCTTGAACTCATAAGTTGTCAGATCCACCAACATTGAATAATAGTACAGGCAGCGAAATCATAGATGAACAATTGAAGTGAATACATCAGCTTTCCGCTGGAAATCCAACTATGGTCAATGAATAGAAGTTGGTGTCAGACACTGATTCTGCTGACTGATACCAATTGGATTATTCTCAGCTATTAGTCGCTGATGGTCCTTATACTGAAATTGGGCCACCAATTGGCCCCACTCAAACCTACTTCTAAACTTGGCGGAATACTAATGTAAGTCCTGGGGAACGTCCTCTAGGTGTCAATCGGGCCATTTTCCCATTTCCAAGCAAGAAGGCATTGAAGAGGATGGCAGTAAACCTCATTGCTCAGGGTGATCTCGCTCATGTAATAGATGAGCGCTGGGTAACAGCCCTCCCACTTTGGACACCACTCCTGGTACCCACACTCTCCTCAGCAGAACTGCTATGAGGAATCAGTGAAATATGTGCTGAGATCTCTGAAATGAAATTTGATCATAATTCAAGTGGCAATCATCCCCATACTCGGCTTTCAAATGGTCAAAAAGATATGAAGACTGATCTATCAGCCAGAATGCCTGACAGTCGCAATTCTGTTAACATGACAATCAGAAAAATCTCCCCCTCCCAAATTCATCAGGGATCACCCACAATGGGCAGGTAACAGCATCAGACACCATTAATGAGGCTTTGAAGCTTCCTTCTGGCAAATGGGCATTGCGCCTGATGCAATGCCACTAACCAAATGAATGAACCAGTGACCAATCATACGCAGGTTGGGTGTCCCAAACCCATTCCCAACCAAATGGGCTCACCCCTATGTGGGGTGGCCTTGGGGTATTCCCGCCACTCGTTGGGCCAAACGCCATCATGCCAACCATCAGAAATGTAGCTGAGCCTCATTTTGGACGTTCAAGGTTGAACCAACAGCAACTCAGCCTACCGCCAAATTTTTCAATGTCTGTTCCCAGGAAACTAACCCGCCCATTCCTGAATAATTCGCTGGTTAGGTCAAACTTGTGGGACCCAATCCCAGCTTGTTTCTCCCCCAAATTGTCCATTATTTAATCAGTCATATTGCACTGAGAAATTGTTGGTCAACTTTTCTCCCTTAGATTTTACATTAAAAAACCTTCCCCAAAATTTAGTTTTTATATGTTGATAATAAAGCCGCCTTTCCCGCTGACACTCTCATACCCCTCAGGGTTAATGGCCATGGTTATCTGGTATTTTATTTTATGCCTGTACGAAATTCTGGCTCACTGGCAGATATTGGTGGAACTCCTTTCTAGTTCTATATTCGTCATATCAATAGCAGTGCCTTGGGCATTCCGGTTTACCATTAAGGTGCTCTGGCATCTGAGCTGGCAGGCCAGTCTAATTCTTACTTGCTGTTCACCTGACATAATTGACAAACTACTATTCTTAGCCATTTACACCTTTCTCGCATATATTGGTGCAGCAATGGTCCCTTTTTTCAACTGAACCAGGTTGTAAAGAAGCTTATCTCTATCCACATTAGTTTAGTCCCACTCAAAACTCCAAACCCATACCCTAAAGTTGCCACGGCTATTTTGCCCATGTCAGTAGGGTCTGACATCTCAACTTGCAACAAGTTTGCTCCTCACCAAAGCCTAGTGGTTTCCCCTGACCCCACCACCATCTCTTCGGTATCACTGGATTCATCCACAACTACCAATAAAGAGAACACCGCTTACTTCTTAGTACCCATGAAGATTAGTGTTGGGTTTCATCACGTCTCCTTTGAGGCCCTGGTGGACACTGGAGCCGCGGGAAATTTTATGAGTGTATAACTGGCCCAGCAATTGGAACTTGCCATGGATGCAGGTCCTTTGGTGATGGTTGCATCGTCAGCCTCCCAAACCTCATACATGGTACGTCGCCCAGTCACATTTTCAATACACATAATTCAGCTTCTGCAATCGCTTTTCTGCCATGCCAAATTTGGTGTTTCCAGTGATCTTAGGAGTGAAAAGGTGGCACTGACAACACTTCAAAATCTACCTGGAGTCAAACATGCTGTCATTCGTTAATGATCAACTGGAGGGTGAATTCCCCTAGTTGACACTCTTAAGAAAGCTCAAGGTTGCAGTTCTATAACGTCCCTCGTTTCCCCTATAGGCATACCATCCAATTTTTCAAAAAGTTTAATGTGCTATCAAAGAATTTTGATTCTGAAAAGGTGGATTGCTTACCCCCCTACACTAGATTTGACTGTGGTTTTTGCCATGACGGTGGAGTTGGTGAATATCAACTGCCCTTTGTATCCCCACACAGCAGAGGAGGAGGTCGCCCTCAACACCTGGTTGGATGATATGTTGAGAAAAGGGTGATGTTCAAGGAGATCTCACCTGTCGCGTCTCCCATTGTCTTCACTAAAAAAACTGATGGTTCTCTCCGCCCCTGTGTGGACTATGGTCACCTTAATAAAATTACAGTTACCAATTCCTACCCCTGCCTTTAGAGCAGATGATAAGCGAAGCAGTCACCAAATCTCGGGTCTTTTCTAAGCTGGATCTCATTAATGCATTCAACCAGATTTGGGTGATGAAAGGGCAAGAATGTTTAACAGCAATCCAGATGAAGTGGGGCATTTTCCAATTCCGTGTGATGCCCTTTGGGCTGAAGAAACGCTCCTGCTACATTTCAACGCATGATCAATAATGTACTGGGTGACCTCTGGTTTACCTGCGCAGTAGCATATATTGACGACATTCTGGTTCACTCCTCGACTCCTGAACAACATGCTACTGACCTGGAAGCAGTTGTGGCCGCCTTACATAAGGCAGGCTTGTTCATCAAGCTTTCCAAGTGTGAGTTCTATAAGGAGGAGGTTACTTTTCTTGGGAACCTCATCCTTAAAGATGGTTTTGCAATCCCTCCCAATAAGTTGGATGCTATCCAGGAGTGTCCAACCCTGACTACCCAGAAACAACTACGGAGTTTCTTGGGAACCATCATTTTCTTATAAAAAAGTTCTCCCCGCACTTTCAAAGCTCGCCGCCCCACTCCACCTCCTTACAGGGAAAAACATACCATTTTGCTGGATGGACAAATGCCAACAGGTGTTCAAATCAATTTCAGAGGTGTTTGTATCCCCTCCCATTTTGAAAGTCACGCAGATCAAACCAAGCTGTATATAATTGTATGCAATGCATCGTAAGTAGCTGTTGGAGCAGTGTTGCTCCAGGAGCACGATGGCTTGAAACACCCAGTCGCCTGCTTTTCTCAAAAGTTCACCTCTATGGAGCAGTCTTGGGCTATTTATGACAAGGAGTTGGCAGCCATTGTATGGGCCCTAACTCATTAAAAGGTACCTGTTACAGGGTGCCCAACATAATTAATGGTTTGCACAGATCACCAGGCCCTGTTGTACTTTTGTAAACCCCAAAAATTGGCACATCAGCAAACTCAAACTTATTGGGACCTGTGCAGTTTTGACTTCAAATATGAAAACATAAAAGGTGCACTAAATGTACTTCCCAATTTGTGTCAGCCGCAGCCCCGCCAACAGTTCACTGATCTGGAGGAAGTGGATCTCGTTACTGTGATTTCTACCACCCAAATATTGTCAATTGTTCCCCCTGTTGTTTCTTCTATCACTCTGGCGCCCAACGCTCTGTTAGTTGCTCAGGTCTTAGCCAGTCAAATGGCCTGCCCTGAGGGTGTGGAGCTGGTTAAGCAGTTATCTCACCAGAAACATAAACACTCCCTATACTCACTGAAGGAGGGTCTTATATATTTTAGATCTCGCGTTTGGGTTCCCCCTCCTTCCGAATTGAGGTATTTCATGCACATCACAATCCCCCCACAGTTGGTCACCCTGATTCTAAGAAATGCATCTATTTAATCAAACAGACCTACTATTGGGCAGGTTTGACAAAAGAAGTTTCGGCCTGGATCGCCAATTGTGTTACTTGCTCCAGGGCCAAGTCAGATCATTCTGGAAAAAACAGCCTCCTGTACCCCCTACAGCAGGCAGAGGGCCTATGGACATTGGTGTCCGTGGACTTCATCGTTGAGCTACCCTGTTCCAACGGGATTACAGTGGTGATGATAGTGGTGGATTGCTTCACAAAATTTTCCCTTTTTATACCTTATACTTCCACAAAATACATCAGAAGAAATGCACACCTTTTCATATGCTATTTGTTTTAGATTTTTGGTCTCCCCCCAGAGATCATCAGTGACCGTGGCTCCCAGTTCACCGCACAGTTTTGGAGTGAACTCCTATCAATCCTGAAAATATCCCCCAGTTGCTCCACAGCGTTCATCCTCAGTCTGACGGACAGACCAAGAGGGTCAATCAAGTTCTTAAGCAGTACCTGCGTTGCTATGCTGCAGCCACGCAGGATACTTGGGCTGATGACCTCCCTCTCACTCAATTTGCGTACAATAATGGGACCCATGCGTCCACAGGGTTTTACCCCTATGAAGCAACGTTGGGTTATAATCCTTTGTTTTTGGTCAGACTGTGCTTGCGGCCTGAGGTTCAAGCTGCCGCGGACCACGCTACTCATATTAGATTGACTCAAGCATTAGTGCGGGAACACCTCACCAAAGCTATAGATGACTACAAGTGGTTTGCGGATTAAAAGCGTCTT
The DNA here is from genome assembly GCA_022478985.1 of Massospora cicadina. Taxonomy (NCBI): domain Eukaryota; kingdom Fungi; phylum Entomophthoromycota; class Entomophthoromycetes; order Entomophthorales; family Entomophthoraceae; genus Massospora; species Massospora cicadina. The sequence goes on along the minus strand of JAKSZP010008098.1, from coordinate 130,407 downwards.
CCAGGTCACAAGTTTACGGTGGGCTCCTCCATTATGCTCAGTAACTGTCACCTAAAAATCCAAGCACCTTCCCATAAATTTGCCAGTAAATGCTTGGGTCCCCATTTAGTGGAGGAGGTATTGGGTAACAGGGTGTTCTGACTGAAGCTCCCCCACATTGGAAGCAGCATCCCATTTTCCATGTTTCCCAGCTGTCACCCTTCAAGGGTGCAATTCCCACGGAACCAGAACTGATCATTGTCAAAAATGGGGAAGAGGCTGAGGTAGAGGATATCCTGGAATCCCAGAAATCCCAACGTTCCATACAATATCCCATGGCGTAGAAAGGGTATCTAGCCTATGAAAACAGTTGGGTCAAGGTGCGCAATTGCATGAATTGCATGGACCAGGTTGATGCGTTCCACATATCCCACCCCACTGCTCCCCACCCCCCCAAAAAAGTTGCAACAATTATGGCAATCAAGTTACCCAAGGCGCACAAAATTGTGGCTCTTGTGCAATTTCCCAGTGGTGGGGTCCTTCCTTTGGAAAAAGGAAAGGGTAATGTAAGTCCTGGGGAACATCCTATGGGTGTTGATCGGGCCATTTTCCTGTTTCCAAGCAAGAAGGCACCGAAGAGGATGGCAGTACCCCTCATTGCTCAGGGAGATCTCGCTCATGTGGTAGATGAGCGCTGGGTAACAGCCCTCCCACTTTGGATACTGCTCCTAGTACCCACACTCTCCTCAGCAGAACTGCTATGAGGAATCAGTGAAATCTGCGCTGAGATCACTAAAATGTAATTGATCATAATCAATTCGAGTGGCAATCATCCTAAACCTTGGATTTCAAACTGGTAAAAAAAGGTATGAAGACTGATCTATCAGCTGGAATGCTCAACAGTTGCGATTCTGTTAACATGACAATTGGAAAAATCTCCCTCCTTCCAAATTCATCAGGGATCACCCCCAATAGGCAGGTAACAGCATTGGATACCATTGACAAGGTTTTGAAGCTTCCTGCTGACAAATGGGGCGTTGCACCTAATGCAATGCCACTGACCAAACGAATGGCCCAGTGACTGAGCACAGGTGGGTTGGGTGTCCTGAACCTGTTCCCAACCAAATGGGCCCACCCCTATATGGGGTGGCTTTGGGGGATTCCCACCACTTGTTGGGCCAAATGCCGTCGCGCCAACTGTCAGAAATGTAGCCAAGCCTCATTTTGGACGTTTGAGGTTGAGCCAACAGTGACTCAGCCCACCACCAAATTCTTCAATGTCTGTTCCCAGGAAACTAACCTCACCTATTCCTGTTTAAATTCACCATTAGGTTGAACTCGCGGTACATGATCCCATATTGTTTCTCCCAAATTGACCACTATTTAATCAGTCGCATTGCACTGAGAAATTGTTGGTCAACTTTTCTCCCTTAAATTTTCCTTTAAAAAACCTGACACATAATTTAGTTTTATATGTTGAGAATTAAGCCATCTTTTCTGCTGACAATCTAATACCCCTCAGGGTTAACGGCCATGGTTATCTGGTATTTTATTTTATGCCTGTACAAAGTTCTGGCTCACTGGCAGATATCAGTGGAATTCCTTTATAGTTTCATATTTGGCATATCAACAGCAGTGCCTTGGGCATTCCGGTTTACCATTAAGGTGCTCTGGCATCTGGGCCGGCAGGCCAGTTTAATTCTTACTTGCTGTTCGCCTGACAACTAATTTTGGCTCAACCCAAATTGGGGAGCAACTAAACAGAAATTACCTTAAATCACACGAAATTTGGTCAATGAGCCATTCCACCAGGATTGTCCATATCATCCCAAATAACGTTAAATCATTGGAGGATTCCATCTGGTTTAAATTATGACATTTCCCCCACTTAATCAGATGGTAATCCCTAATTCCAACCTTAGCGTGTGAGGCAGGCGTCCAGGGCTTGCCCCTCCCCGCTACCAACAAATGCTGGAACCAAACCACAGTGGCACATCCCTGCCACCTCTTCACCAGCCCATAAGCTACTTCAGCACCAACCAGAAGAGCCCCTTGTAGTGAGCACCAATGTCAGAAAATCGACTATGGGCTCTGCTAATTGGCAGGCTAACCAGTATGAAGATTGGTCGGCCCTTCCCACTTTCATTAGGCGTCAGGGCCAGCAGCGCCAGCTAACCCCTTGGTGTGTCACATGCGCCATTTGGGGAACCCTAGCCTAAACTCAACCAACGATATAAATAAAAACTTAAAACTAAAGGTAATTATGCAAAGAGAGATATTTATTAAGAAGGAAGCGCCAGGTATTTATACTATTTACAAGAGGCTACAGCGCCCACCAACCTAACAGCTCTTCCGCTGGTCCTTCCAGCCAACCACTCTTCTTCTTCTTCTACTTGCACTATTCTCTTCCCTGGCGTCGCCCCTCTCCCTCCATCCTTCCCAATGTCTGAATTAGTTTTGGATCTTCCCCAGCCTTAAGTCACCAGTGAGCCATATAAATACTTAATCTAAATAAATGTTGAATATGGGTTCAACCTTCAAGTTGATAATAATATGCCAGAACCAACATTGGACACTCGTTTTAACTCAGAATATCTTGGCATCTCGCTGACATATCTTATCATCTTATCTCAATTAATTGATTATAGTAAATGAGGCACCGAATACAACTTTGGCCACCTCAAACTCATAATTGTTGGATCTGTCAACCTCAGATTATCAGTATAGGAAGTGAATTCATTGATGAACAATTAAAGCAAATACATCAGCTTTCTGCCAGAAATTCCACAACAGTCCACAAATGGCAGTTGGCATCAAACACTGACTCCGCTGACTGATATTAATTGGATCATCCTCAGCTTTTAGTCAAAGGTGATCCTTATACTAATTTAGGGCCACCAATTGGCCCCACTTGAACCTATTTGAAACTTTGTTGGAATACTAATTTTGGCTCAACCCAAATTGTGGAGCTACTAACCAGAAATCACACTAAATCATATGAAATTCAGTCAATAAGTCATTCTGCCAGGATTAGCCATTTCATCCCAAATAGCGATTAATCATTGGAGGATTCCATCAGATTAAACTTCTGACAGTCCTCATTCCATGTTTTGTATGGGCAGGAGCCAGGAATACCTGCCCTCTTAGTCAAAGATGTATTTTCCTCTATAATTGAGGAGCCTGAATTGGCCATGAGAAGATTGGCTCAGTGCATCATTCAACTCCAATATGAAGCTATGATCAATTTAGCAAAAACAGTGACAAAAGAAGGGCAGGCTGCCAATGATCTCCAAACCCCCTACCTACTTTCCAAGTATCTGATATGGTATTGTATTATCATAACTGCATCACTCCTAGAAGCGGTAAGCTTGGATCAATTTGGGAGGGTCCCTTCACCATCACTTTCAAGAGGGGTTTGAGTATTCCATAAAATGCTAGCTACTGGTATTACCATTAATTGCATACATGGCCATTTCCTATGCCCTACTCTCCCCCAACATTCTTGAGGGGGAGCGATGTTGGACATTTGCCCTCACAGCTGAACAAGAAGAATGTTTTAGCTTGAGTTCAGCCAAAAAAGGAAATGTCAGCCATTTGCGATTATACAAGGATTTTAAGAGCAATTACCACAATAATACAATAAAGCTATCAAAAATTTTGGCCAAAAGTCCCTGGCTGACTCTTGGTGGAACCCCATTAATTGGGGTAACACGAGTTTGAAACATCTATGGGCACCAAATGTAAAATCCCCCAGTCAGATTACTATGACCTCACCACGGACTTTGGGCTACCATTGGAAGGCACTCCCCACACCACCTCAAAGTCCTTCAACGCACCTATGTGGGGACCCCCCTTTTATAGGCTTGGTGGGGGTCCCCCAAGGTACAAGAATTTTCTCAGGTGGTGATTGACTAAAGTGTATAGAAAAGTTACCTCATGGGTAAGTTCTAGCCAATCACAATTCCTCTTCTTTCACTCCGCTGTCCTGAAGTGAGTTCCTGAGTTATGATACGCTATTCATGCATATTACCCAAATTTGAATTATTGAGCCTATTCCAAACTTATCCCCAAATTCCCTCTGACTTTTGAAAGTAGTATAAATAATAAATAGTCAGAAATTGGAGAGGATTTATTCTCGTTTTTACCCCTGCTCTCTTATTAATAATTTATAATAACCTCATTTTTATAGTTCTTTAATTTTTATTTTAATAAAGTCCTTTGTGGGATTCAGCGGCGTAGCACCAAGCGGGAATAAAAAACTGGATTCCTACAAGCACCAAGGGAACTACTGACCAATGATAGGTAAAAAAATCAAAAAATAGACCTCTGAACCATTATAGCTGGTTAAGCTCCAAAAAGAAACTACTGAACAAGAGTGAGGAAATGAAAAGATGGACCTCTGAACATACTTATAGGTTAAGAACCATTACAAAAAAGAAAAAAAAACATAAGGAAAATACAAATAGTTAATTTATGATAAAAAAACCAAAAATATATAAAAATATGAAAATGCAAAAAATAACAAATATCAATTTTGTATTTTTTTCACCATCAAAAAGCATTTGGTGATATTCCCTTATGTTATTGGTAGGACCAACATGGGTTGAAACTGGGTCCACATGAGTAGCCCTAAGGTGCTGGGAAAAACAACAAGTATCAGCAGAATCAGGATAGGGTGAATTTTGGGACTACATAATAAGGCCCTAAGAGATTAAGAACAGCCTGGGGAATACAGTGAACAAGGAATGAGAAAAGCTGCTTGAGTTGATTCTCTAAATGATGTAGTTTTTATATAATCCCAACCTGGGGAAACAGCCTTTCCAGAACTTTTATCAGCAAGGACACACAGACTATGCTGGCACAGCATGGGGCTGTGGAAACCGCGCTCTGTGGAGGTGGCAGCAAGGGGGATGTACAATGGGAACGCGCTATTAAGAAGGATTACCCAGAGATGCATTAAGCAAGGAAAGGAGACAACCCAAAAGAATTCAAATTTAAACCATGCTAGTGGACTAAGTCAGAATTATAGTGACATATACCCCCAGAAAAGATTCATTGCTAGATAATCTTGTCAAGCAGGGAGATGTGTTGGGGTTTTAATGTGTAACATTACCCAGCTTAATCAATCATGTACATCTTCTTGTTTACTAGAAATTTATCTCACTTGTGGATGTGGTAGTTATCAATTACAATTAATAACTTTGTTTGGAGTATTATCCCAAATGAATATTTAGCAATTCTCTGGGGTTTGATATGTCATATCATTGATGTTTTGTTGGGGGTGATAACTGACAATAAACAAGTGATTATATTGTCATTTTATTATTGATAACTTAATTAACTGGTAGGTGCAAAATCAGGTTTAGTCACCACCAACTAAGGGGTTTATGAGTAGCTGCGCGAGTGATGTCACCTGTGATAAATCAACTTGTGAGCTAACCTTTTAGGGATTGCAACCTTCTGTTTATGGTTAAGAGTCCTAATACCTAGACAGGTGCTAGCTATAAGGGTGACTCAAAGAGGGTTGAAAGAAGGCGTTAAGACAAGTTCTTTGTTATAGTTTAAAAGAGGTCACATTGAGATTTGGTGGGAGAATATGCTTTAGACTGATTGTCATGATTTTAACCAGATGGAATCCTCCAATGATTTAGCGTTATTTGGAATGATATAGCCATTCCTGGTGGAATGGTTTATTGACTGAATTTCGTGTTATTTGGTTTGATTGCTGGTTAGTTGCTCCCCAATTTGGGTTGAGCTAAAATTAGTATTCCGCCAAGTTTGGTATCTAGGTTTAAGTGGGGCCAATTGGTGGCCCTTAATTAGTAGAAGGATCACCAGAGACTAATAGTTGAGGGTAAACCAATCCATCAGCAGAATCAATGGTTGACGCCAATGGCCATTTATGATCCATTATGGGATTTCTGATGGAAAGCTGATATATTCTCTTATCATGAATTCGCTGTCTGATAATCTGATGTTGGCAGATCCATACAATTATGAGCTTGAGGTGGCTGAAAATGTTTCTAGTGACTCTATTATTAAGAAGTGATGTCAGCAAGATGCCAAGATATTCTGAGTCAAAGCAAGCAACTGAAGTGGTTTCCAGTGCAATTATATCAACTCAAAGATCAAATACAAATTTGACATTTATTTGGATTATATATTTATATGGTTCACCAGTGACTTAAGGCCAAAGATGAACCAAAACTAATTCAGACATCGGGATGGATGGAGTGAGAGGGTCAACGCCAGAGAAGAGATAATGTAGATAAAGAAGAAGAAGAAAGAAGAAGAGTAGCTGGCTGAAAGAGCCAGTGGAAGAGCTGATATGTTGGCGGTGGGTGCAGTAGACCTTTTGTAAATAGTATATATACCTGGCGCTTCCCTTTCAATACGTATCTCTCTTTGCCTATCCTACCTTTGTTTATAAGTTTATTATTTATTTCGTTGGTTGGAGTTTAGGCTGGGGGATCCCCAAATAGTGCAGGTGACACGCCAAGGGGTTAGCCGGCGTTGCTAGCCCTGACGCCTAAGGTAAAATGGTAAGGGCTGACCAGTCTTCTACTGGTTAGCCTGCCAAATAGCAGAGCCCAAAGTCGATTTTCTGACACTGATAAGTAATATTATTGTTTCATGTTACCCTGGAGAGTTAATTCATTGGTGATGGATGCTGTTTCCAAGTGGTGGCGCCAACAGAAGAGGTGGCTAAATCTCTTTTAATATCCTTGTTTATTAAATAAAGCAGATAATAAAGCCTCAAATATATTTATAATTTATCCTGTTTTGTTCTTATGATTAGAGTTTTGGAAGGATATGAGATCCTTTGTATATCTTATTTTTATCTCCACGAACTTTTTTGTGATGAGAAGAAAGAAGAACCTTTGAGCCTGGTCCTAGGTTAAATTCTACAGAAGAGGGAAGAAGTGCCTACTGAGATTCCAGAAGTCTTTTGACTAGGATAAGCACCAGTTTTGCGTTGGACCTAATATCCATCTTAGCTAAAAAAATTAAAATATAGTAATAGTCTTCATACTATCTATTAATTCTTGGCGTTTGTGGCTCAATTCCTCCGAGTTGGTTTTGCACAGGGTATGAGCCACTGAGAAATCAAATTGGATGATATGAAGATCGCCAAATTATAATAAAACTTTTAACAAGATATGTATGGAGCTATCGCCCCTTATTACGACCTTTATTTTACTATAAATTGCAGACTTATCTGCGCGCTCCTTCTTTCTTGTAAAAACCTCTAAACCTTTTATCTTCCAGCAGACACTTTATACTTTGGTTCCCTAGCTAGATGCATCCTCAGCTTGGTACTCTTGTATTCTGCTTCCCTTTTTGACTTACTCTCATTTGTATTGAATCTCAGCACAAATCTTTTCGATTTGCCAAATGCCTCATTTTGATGCACTTAAATTACCAGTACCAGCTCGATTTCAGCTGATTCCATACATTCCGCCATATTGACTTAAGGCTTATCATCCAGTCATATTGGAATCGCAACATTACCCCTCCTTGACTGGATAATAGGCTCTTGAAGTTTATATGCTTGAAGGAACTTCAAGTGGACTCCGTTGATAACCTGACCCCCAGCAAGTTCATTAATTGTGTAGACATCCATGCCGGTCTTCTCAATAATCTCAAATGGGCTGACCCAAATGTCAGAGAGCTTATTTTTGCGTCCAAATCCATGCCGGTTGTGGAATAAAATATAATCCCCTACAGCAAACAACCAGAAGTCCACTCCAGTGCTTCTGGTTGGCCACCTGGTCACAAATTTTTTTAGCCAAAAAAGTGGAGTAGGCTTCCATTTGCAACTTGATCAAAGTATCTGAGAGTTGCTTCAGGTATCATTGAGGATTCACACCACCAGTGTCCTCTACGCATGAATATAGCAAGGCTGGCAGAGCTGGATGTTGACCATACAGCAGTTGAAATGGGCTCTTACCAGTGGAAGAATGATAGCTAATATTGTATGCAAATACAGCCATGGGTAGAAGGGCGCTCCATTCCGAGGGTCAATCATTTACCAATTTATGGAGGATGTTCACTAATTTTCCATAACCCGCTCCAACATTCCATTAGACTCCAGATGATATGGGGAAGTCAAAACCCCATGGATCGCCATCAACTCATTCAACTTTGGCAGAATGTGTGAAGTGAAATTGGTTTCATTATCCATTAAAATGAATTGTGGGCAGCTGTGTCGCTGTACAACACATTCCATGCTCAATTTGGCAGTAGTGCCCGCGCCCAAATCATTGATGGCCCTGGGCTCCACCCATCGAGTCAGATGATCTATAGTGATGATAATATACTTGGATCGATTGGTACTAGTTGGCTGAGGTCCTACTACATCAATAGAAATGGTATTCCAGGCGAACCGGGGTTTGACCAGCTGTTATGTGGTTCTCTTGTGGACTGGTTTTTCCACTTGAAACTGATGACAACAACTAATCGTTTCTAATAAGTCATAATGCATGCTCTCCCAGTAGTATTGTGGTTGCAACATCTATAGTGTTTTCCGCAATCCTCCATGACCTACAGCCCAATGAGCATCCATAATTATTGCATGTCGGGCCAAAGACTTAGGGAAACTCAACATCATGTCGCCAATCTGCTTATATAGTTCTCCCCCACATAGAAAGGTATCCACCCTGAGTCCATCTAGTACCTTGATCACATGCGGCGGCTCATCCTGGTATTTGTTTACCACCATATTATCATACATTATGTCAGCTAAATCCGCTGTGATTGCGACTGTTGGTAGCCTAGAGAGACAATCCACATTTTGGTGTTTAGCTCCAGGATGGTGTACAATCTTAAAATCATATGCTTGGAGCTTTAATGCCCAATGTGCGAGTTGCCCTTCTGGTTCACGCAGATTCTGCAACCAACGCAAGGAAGCATGGTCCATTACTACTTGGAATTGTACCCCATGCAGGTATGCTTGAAACTGTTTATAAGCGTAAATTACCATTAAACATTCTTGCTCAGTAATGGTGTAGTTCCATTTGTGACAGTTCAAACTTTGACTACAGAAGGCAACAGGATGATCCAAGCCATCATCATCCTTCTGAGATAATACTGACCCTATAGCAGAGAGTGAGGCATCCATATGCACTTTGAATGACTTATTGAAGTTAGGGTATTGCAAAATGAGTGTGCTTGCTAAAACGGTATGCAATAAATCTAAAAGCGTTCTGGCATCATTCCATCCAATTGAAAGAAGCATTTTTCTCTAATAACTCATTAAGCAGGGCCCCAATGCAGCTGAAATTGGGAATGAACCATTGGTTGTACCCAACCATTCTCAGAAACACTTGAATGTCCCGCTTATTCATTGGGCGAGTCATCTTGTTTATTGCTTCCACTTTATCTGGCTGCAGTTTAAGCCCATGTGAACCCACAACAAACCTGAGGTATTATAATTGCTCCTTAAAGAAATAGCACTTTTGAGGCTTAATTTTGATATTAGTGGTGGCGAGGCGCTGAAACACTTGCTCCAAGTGGTCTAGGTGCTCTGTAAACGTCCGCAAAAACACATTGATGTCGTCAAGGTAAACTAAGATGCAAGACAGCTTTAAATTACCTAAAATTGTATCCATGACACACTGGAACCTAGCTGGAGCATTACACAACCCTTGCAGCATGCGCATCAGCTGGAACAATCCTCTCAAGGTGATGATCACACATTTCTCCTGTTCCATTAATGGCAATTTGATCTGCCAATACCCCAAGATCAGATCCATGGCAGAAAGATAGTTCGCCCCACCCAATCAGTCTAACGCATCACCAATCCGCAGAAGAGGGTAAGAATCCTTCTTTGTTACATTATTGAGTTTATGATAGTCAATAACCACTCAGTTTGTGCCATCCTTCTTTTTTACAATGGGCACAGGCGATGCCCATGGACTGTTTTACAGCTCTAGCATTCCTTGCTCAATAAGTATATCTACTTCATTGGAGACTACTCCGCTGCTTTTGAACGTCTAATAGGTCATGAACAAATGAGAGGGTGATCCCCATTTCTATCCAATGTACCACCCCTTGAGCGCACCCCAAGGTCATGATCATCAGTAGCAAAAATATCCTAATATATTTCAAATAAGGCCATAGCCTTATCTTGTTTTTACGCTGATGATCCCGTGAGCGCTTCCCGTGGAACCATGGTCAGTACACCAAACAAGAAGCAAGCTGGCAGTATGAGATCTTCCCATGATCCAAAGTCATGAATACGCCAAACTTTCCCAATAGGGACGAAGTGTAGGTAATCCTATACTTGGTGCTGCCTGATCATTATTGTCTCCTTCTGTAGGTTTGCAAGCAGCACCTTAACCTCCCCATTCCCAGGAAACAATAACCCCGAGCCACATGTGGTTCAAGTTGCAAGTGCTGATGAGGCGCCAGGATTTCTCCATAAAGCCCCTTAGGGACTTCGATTTTGAGCCCAGTCCCTATTATGCCCTGGTGTACAGATGGTAAGCTTAAAGGGCGCGTTGCTTGAAGCAGGATTCCTTTATACTCATATATCTGGTTGGGAAGGATCTTGGTCTGCCAACTCAGTTGCTGGTAGTGAACAGGGATCACTCCATCACTGTATGCTAGATTGACCTGACCAGAGTGGACTGGATCCTTTGGGATTCCACTAGAGGAAAAATATACTGGAATCTGTTAGCTGAACATAGTAAGGGTTTCTTCCGCCATATCTATCACAACGCCAAACTTCCTCATGAAAGCCACACCGATTGACATATCATAGTGGTTATTTGGCAAAACCACCACCGGGGCAGACACCTGAACTGACCCAAATCATAGAGGCAACGCGCTATATGCTCCTTCCAACACAGTGCTGTGCATTCCCATGGTCCCATAGACTACTTGATAGTCCACATCTGGTTTCAACATAAGTTTAGCCACCAACTGAGTGGAGACTATGTTCGCAGGTGCTCCCATGTCTATGATAGCGCGGATTTTTGTGTTTTGAACAAATATGTCGCAATAAGTACATTCCAAGTAAGAAGAATCATCGGTGCTTATTACTTGTGCGTTCAAGGGCTTTGTGCTACTCAAAAAGGAAGAAATGCCACTGCCAACTTGAGGATACTCACTAGCAATTTTCTCCACCAGAATGGCTACGTTAACCCCTACTAAAGGAGCGATGTTTGGTGAAGGATCCAAGTTGCTAATGTCAATCTGTTCCAGATCTGCCATGCATATGGCTTCTACACGTCTTGGTGAAACTCGGCCAGATGGGGTGAGCCTTTACTTATGGAAGAAGAAGCAGGGGTATTCAACAAAAGCTGCTGGTATAACAAATCATCCAATTGAGGATTAATTTCTAACAAAAAGATGTTTGGGGATTGTTGGGGACAAGTGATATGGACTTAGCAGAGATAGAGCGTCCTGTCTCTAATCCACTCGAGCTTTTCCCTGCTCAATTATCCTAGTTGGTATTGCATACACATGTGGTTGACTAGAGCAATAGACTTCATAATGCCCTCTTTGTCCACACCGGAAGCAAGAGTTCATAAAAGGTGCGCGTCAATAGTTTGGGGCGGAAGACCCAGGCCAGTTTGCTGGTAAGGTTCCAAAGTTGTGGACGAACTGGGGAAGCGTACCTGGGCCAGAAAGGGTATATTGTCTCATGTGAGGAATGACTATATTTCAGCGGCTGATAGCCAATCGCTGTAACCTATATCCTGCAAGAATTGTAGCGGGGGCAACAGCAATTTTTTGGGCTATATTGGGAGCTCTGTTAATGGTGGAGAGCCGCTGTAAGGTGTTTATGATCCAAATAAGTCTGGTATCCCTGTCCAACACATGGGAAATAGCGTTATATAGTTCCCAATATGGTTTGACAGCCGCCATTATTGCTATACTTACATCTTCAGTGGTTAAGATGCTAGCCCCAAGCAGAATGTGTGCTTCCGCTGAAAACCTCTCAGCAAATTCTGAAAGTTTCTTTTTAATCAAACTGTATAGTCATAAAGTTAGATTTTCGTTGGAACATCTTGGTAGCACCCCCAAACAGCTGGATGATAATCGCTTTTACTTGTGCATAAGATACTGAGTGGTTGGGCAGATAGCAGGTCACCTGATCAGCGCTGTCCACATCCAAAGTGGACAGCAGCAATTTTGCTTTTTTGTTGATTGGTAGCTTCTTCCACAGTGAATTAAAACTGCTTAAAGTAACCGTGTAGGTTCCCGTCATGACTGAAAGGAGGTAATTTCTCATTATGAACAATATGATTTGCTCTTGATTCTTGCTGCAAGGGGCAGGCGAACTGTTGTCAGAGCAACTATGAGAACCATTCCTTGATGCGTTATTATACAGCTGGCCAGATGGACTTGAACTCGTCAAAAAGGAATCAGAAGAGGTGGTGTCACACGGGGGGTTCACCATACCACCCAATGGATATTCATTTGCTGATCCATAACATTCTTCCCCCAAGTTACCACTAACTACCCCATTCCCCCCAACTCCGGTATGCTCCACAAACTGTTCATTGATCAACTGAATTTCCTGTTGCAGCGTTTCATATTGTTGTTGCAATTTCTGGTGGACTCCCCTTTCTTCGCTCAGTTGCTGTTCCACAGCTTGTACTTGTGAAATAACTTCTAAGATTATATTCTGCGAGCAGGTTTGCTGTCAGAATGGAGGAGAACTCATCATTGTAGATTAATTTGCTTTCTGGTTTTTTCCAACTATAGTTGCTTAGTGGGCCCCCTGTATTGAGCACCACTGTTAATTCTTGGCGTTTGTGTCTCGATTCCACTGAGTTGTTTTTCACAGGTTATGAGCCACTGAGCAACCAAATTGGATGATATGAAGATCGCCAATTTATAATAAAACTTTTAACAAAATATGTATGGAGCTATTGCCCCTTATTACGACCTTTATTTTACTATAAATTGAAGACTTATCTGCGGGCTCCTTCTTTCCTGTAAAAACCTCTAAACCTTTTATCTTCCATCAGACACTTTATACTTTAGTTCCTCAGCTAGATGCATCCTCTTCTTGGTACTATTCTATTCTTCTTCCCTTTTCGACTTACTCTCATTTGTATCAAAGCTCAGCATAAATCCTCTCAATTCGCCAAATGCCTCATTTTGAAGCGCTTAAATTACCAGTACTGGTTTTATCCCAGCGGATTCCATACATTCCACCATATCGACTTAGGGCTTATCATCAAGTCATATTGGAATCGTGACACTATTACTTCCTAACATGGTTTATTATCAACAACTCAGACAATGCACATACAAGGACCCTGTGCGTTTAAACAAAATGATTTGAAATGAGTTAGTATCAAAAAAGAGTAAACAGCTCCCAAAAAATTAACACCATTAAATAACTACCTGAATTTGAGCCGCTTCTTTGGCATATTTGAAGACCTAGTAGGACAGTGGTACCAGGCAGCCATCACTGCACTAAGGACATGGACCTCACAATTCTATACTGGTTACTTGACGCCTTGGAGAAACCCTACATGAATGATTATCTGATTGCACAGCCTACAAACGTTGATGATGCCATATATGCCAGCTGAAACTACGTCCACATAGCATTTTGCTACTGAAATGAGTTTCAGCAACCTGAAAATTACCAGATAACAGAGGAAAGTCCTTGCGACGAGGTCATCATCAAGATGGAAGTAATCGCCTTGCCTTTTAAAATGGCTTCTAAGATTTCCGCTCTTTCAGCTCAGTTAAAGAGTCTCATGATGATGGTCCAGGGATAGGCTTTCAAAGCAACATGCATTGCACAACTACAATGAGCCTGACCACCATTTTCTCCAGTGCCACACACCATGTTTCCATTTTAAAGTTGTTCGCATCGGTGGTCCATGCCCAAACACACTACCTCACTGAAACCAAGCAGCTACAAATCAACCTCAGCAAGCAAACTACATAAAGCAACAACCTTACCCTGAGACGCCTGTACTATACAACAAAACTCGACACTATATATTGAAATTCCACCTTGGGATCTTAAACAGAAGTGGATACTTCTCTTAATGGAAGCTTACACCGCCAAAAAAGGAAAATACTGAAAAACAAAATACCCAAAAACATACTGCAGAACCTGTTAAAAAAATCAAAGATCTCCAGAATGCAGTAAAATAAAACCAGCTAGTACCTTCCAGACCGCCCATGGGAGAGGATAATGAGCCATGACCTCAAAACCAGAACTGGGAGAAGTTGCCTCTTCCTTCATTTACCAAGAACTAATAACCTGATCAAAATCACTTGCCCCATGAGCGACCCTTCAGGACACCGCTCCACATCAAGATGCACCAACACATCCATCAGAAATTCAATCTGTGACAGAAGATTTTATTAATCTTGTGTCCCTTAACTAAGCCACACCTTATAATGCACACCGTGAATAAAAATTTGGCACCTAATTCATTTCGCCTACCTTGACAACTCGCAAAAATCAACCTGTGACTCCCTCATATCAGTCTGAAGGAGTTTCCACTACAAAAACCTTGATAGACACTGTGATCCCCATCATCCTTGTAGACATGTGCAAATTCAATCCTGCAATCCGTCAAGATCTTCATCAAGCAATTGGAATGACCCTCATCAGATATGGTGCAGTAAAACCCTAAGAAACCCTGATCTGTAGTAACAGCGCACCGCAAACTAATGGATCCTTTTTTTAGTTACACCTTTCGAATCATCTTAGACACCATCTTATCTGCCAACATCATTATAAATTGTTTCTTCCTATATTGGCTAAGAGGGAATACTACTCAATGACCTGGTGTTTCTCATGGTGGAGGCACCCAACAAGCCTGCTATAGACAGGTTTTTGATCTATCCAATGTACTACTGAGAAAATTATATCCATTAATGCCATTGTCTTTGACCAAGATCATTTACTTGTCATGGCTTGAGGATGAAATGAATATGGGACCAGTAGCAAAGATAAAGCTGCACATCAGCAGGCCAAAAAAGTGAAGTAGGCAGACCTTCGTGACCTCAAGCATACCTTGGTCTAATGCTGGGTTAAGTCGAGATATGCCTAAGTTGGACCTGGGGATGTGAGAGAAGTTTGGCTCAGAGTTAAAGCAGGTGCATTAAAATGAAAAAAACATAATAAATAATGACGGTTTGCCATGGTTTCTCAGTGAACGGGGTCTTGAAACCCAATTATTTTCAAAATTTCCAGCTTGGGTCAGCCTTTATTATAATCGATAATCTGAGATTGGTCAATTACCAGCTATAGTATACTGCCCAATGGAAGTTTGAACTTATTGGTGCAACTGAGCTTAGCACCATCCCCATCAATCATCTGTTCCCCCAAATTTCCTTAAATTTGTTTACTTGAGACCAACATCTCTCATTTGTTAAGTTCCTACATAATAAAAACCCTTCATTAGTATACATTTTCTATATGTTAACTTGGGCAAACCTGTGTATGGACCTCTTTGAGGAGGTCTTGTGGAACTTTAGCCATTGGATTTGCACAACGGTAACTCTATCTTCTGGTGCACCGCTGGGCCTCCCTGGACCCCTCCAAACAGGGCCACCTTTGCACTACATCCCAGAGCACCACTTGGGTATGGACTCCACTTTGGGTTCCCCCAACCTTGTTGTTTGTCCAGTTTAAGTTCTTTTATATCTCATTAATCACCCTCGCCCTATGTTACTTCAGCTCCAGCACCCTATGTGGGTCTCTACTCACCTTTTTACTAACAACTATTTCCCTGGCGTTGGGGCTGTGCATCATGCACTACCCTGCTGGGAACAGGAGAGTTATAGACACTATCTTTACATTAGTTGACCAATCACTTTACTATACATGTACAAACATTTCTGTGTGGGACTTTCACAAAGTGCAAATGGGGTGCATCAGCTGTTGTCATGGCCGTGTTTGGGCTCACCACCGTTTTCATTTTGCGAATGGTTGGAGCATCTCGGCACTATTCTTGCTACATTTAACTGGAAATTACCATCCTTCATTCCTGTACCTGGTTAATTTGTACGCTTCACAATCTGGGAGTCATGATTCCCTAACTTTCCACCGAAATTAACAGAATTGATAAAATAAAATTGTTTTTTTATCATCACCTCACTTTGACGGTGCAGGCGGTTAATCAACGAAGGCCTTAAGGTGATGGCCTTGGGTAATGGTGCACAACCAATCTCTGAAATGGGTATGGTGTCGTTTTTTAGAACTAGTGGTTGGAAAATGGATATGGTGTCGTTTTTGGCCCAAAGCGCGTTTTATAATGATGATTCCGTTTATATATCTGAGCCAAATATCTTCTCTTATGGCTCTGATATGGAGCCCATTTCAGTATACTAAATCACCCCAGATAATCCGCGCTTGACCACCACCATGTTCTGCAGAACCCAAGATGTGGAAAAGGGGTTACTTTTTAGATATAAGGACGCTTATGAAATTACTGAAGATAATGTGGGATATGTGACCTCAGTAGTAATAGTGGCCAATATCCCTCTCGATTCTATGATGCAGAAATGTACTCTGGAGGCATGCTAATGCCTGAAAGAAATTTTTTAATTAAGTGTTGGCGTTGTCTGCTATGAATAGAGACCGTTCTAAATACTTTTTGTTAACTGCTGTTCATTCATCCCCTTTAGAAAAAAAATCAGCACTACTATTTTGGTAGATACTGGAGCCTCTGGGAATTTTATTGACCAGGACCTAGTCGACTACCTTAAGCTTAGTTACTTGCAGGTGGTATGGTTAGGGGAGGGGCTTCTCAAGGTAATCTCACCCTTAAGGTTCTAGGGCTAGTAGATTATCAAGTGGCAAGTATCTTTTTTTAGACTGTTTCCAAGCAATTAAAAAACTCTTGTACCCTGTCAGACAATTGCCATATCAACTTTGGAAAAAGAATGTTTTAGGTAATAATAGTCCCAATTCAACAAATACAATCAGCAATTACATGTCCAATCTCATAATAATATGGCTTAAAACTAAAATAATGACTATATTGGCCAAAAGACCCTGGCTAGTTCTCAAAGGAACCCCATAAATTGGGGATAACACTTTTCCAAATACCACATGAGCTATTAACTTAAGATCAGGCAGTTGTATTATTCCAACCACATGGCATATTCTGGGCATCCATTGAATGGCTCTCTACCAGTCACATCTAGATCCATTCCAACACCTAAGCGGGGACCTTCCCCTTTTATAGGCGTAGTGGAGGTCCCCCAAGGTGCAATTATTTTATCAAATGGTGATTGGTTAAAATATATTGAATCATTACCACATGGGTACATTCTGCCTAAAAATAATGCCCATCAGTTGTCTTGCCAAAGTAAATAAAATTTACCAAGCTCCAATATGAAGAATTTCAATAATTCCTAATTTAAATGTTACTAAGCTATTCTAGATTATTAACATCAGATCCCTTTGACCTCAATAATCATATAATTTGAATACTGAGTGTTAGTGTTGAGAAAACTCACCTTTTATTTCTTTCCCACACACAAATAAAAACCTTAAAAAACCCTAACTTTATTTTATTTTAAAAAGTAATTGTTTATAAGCTTTAAGTGATTTTTGTGTAATCTGGCTGTATCAGCACCAGCGAGCCAAAAAATTGCTGGATTCCACATACCCCATTTTTTGGGAGTAGATTGGTGGTGAAAATTTGACGTCAGGACCAACTTGAAAGACAATACCCTCTCCTTAACATTAAAAAGGTCATATATTAGTTGTCCCATTGTCTGAGGCTAATTTTCAGAACCATCTTCCCAACTGGCCCAATATCCACACTCTCAGTCTCGCTCCATTGTTGAAGCCCTCACTGGAGATAACTTTACCTTCCTGTTTGGAGGGTTTGGAATCTTCGTTTGATGCAGCAGCAAATGTATTATATGCTCATTCAGAGTTTAATTGCGCGTTTTATATCACTGTTGATCTGGTGCGTATATCTTCCCCAATTTACCCTTTGATTGTACAGGAGGAAGCGGCATTAGATGTGTGGGTTAAGGAGCAGTTAGCCAAAGGCGCGATTTTTCAGCAAACCTCCCCCAGTATGATCCCCACTTCTCATCTTGGAGAAAGCTAATGTTACTTTATGCCCATGCGTGGATTATGGGAACCTAAACAACGTCACTGCACCAGATTTGCATCACATCCCCTTAGACTCACAGATTGCGCGCTATGTGGAGAAGGCGAAAGCATCTCTAAACTGAATAGCTTAAATGCGATCAATCAGATCCAGATCATAAAAGAGCCAGGAGTGACTAACCACATTCCGTTACTAGAAAAGTGATTTTCCAATTTTGGATTAGTCCTTTGGGCTTAAAAATGCCTCTGCTATCTTTTAACACTGTATTGATGTGGCTTTGGGGGACCTGCGGGGGGTATGCGTAGTTGCCTACATGGATGATATTATGGTGTTTTCCCCTGATCACGAGTCCCATGCAGTACACCTTTAGTAAGTGGTGGAAAGGTTAAAGGAAGCCAAGCTTACGATGAAGATTAACAAATGTGGATTTTCAAGTCCCAGGTCACCTTCATGGGCAATTTCGTGTTTGACCAAGGACACATGATAACTCCAGATAAGAAGAAGGCGATTTGTGAGTGACACACCCCAACTTTGATTAAGGAATTGAGGTTTTTTTGGGGACGTGTATTTTTCTTAAGAAGTTCACGCCAAATCTTTCTGAGGTAGCTTCACCCTTGTATAAGGCGAGGGAGCTAAAGTGCTCCAATGGTACCCCATTTTGGAGGATGCTTTTTCAAGCAGGAAAATGCACTCTGTTGTCCACGTGTATCCTTTACCATGTAGATCCCAAAAAGAAGTTCATTGTGCCTACTGATGCCTCCAACTTCTCCATAGTGGCTGCCTTAATACAAGTAGGTGAAGATGGAATGGAGCATCTGGTGAAATATTTTTCCAGGAAGATGTCTTTGACAGAGTTAAATTACGCCATAAATGAAAAAGACTTATTAACAGTGGTTGAGGCGCTGATTATTGGCGTCATCACTTGCATGGCTCATCCCAACCTTTCCGCATAAGTACAGACCACCATGCCTTACTGTGCTCTTGAGCACCTCATGTCTTGACCCCATGGCAAACCCTCTGGCATGAGACTCTAGCCATATTTGTGTTTTCTTATGAGTTTAATAAGGGCAAGGAGAATGGTTTGGTGGATTCTTTGAGACGCAACCCTGCATTTGCTCCTGATCCTAAGGAGTTAGAGGTGCATAATACCCCGTTGATGATTCCACTGGGTAAGATTGTGTCACTACACACTCTTCCTCAGCCCACAGGCCAGCATATGCTCCTCTGAAGTATGTGATGGAAACAGTATGTTCAGAAAGGTAGTCCTTTCTCAACCTTTGTCAGCCAAAATATACTATGATCCTTGCCAAGAGCGCATAGAACCAGGAGGACATCACCAGAGGTTACCATATAAAGGATGAGATGGTGTGGTTTCAGGGGCGCCTATGGGTTAATGCCAGACCACTTCGCATGGAAATCATCTGGGAACATCATGATGAAATTACCGTTAGTCATCCTGGGAAGGAGAAGACTCTTGAGCTAATCTGCCGCACTTACAATTTGAAGGGGTTAGCTGCTCAGGTGGGAAGGTATTGTAAAGAATGCCTGATCTGCAATCAAAGAAACCAAAATGACAACCACTGGCAGGGTCATTATTACCAGCTTAAAAGTCTGAAGGGTCATGGACTTCATTATCAGTTGATATATTGTGGAATTGGCTGTATCTGATTGCTACAATTTTATTATGGTAGTGGTGGACCAGTTTACAAAGTTTTACCACTTTATGCTTGTAGAACCACAGTAACTGCGGATGATATGGCTAGGCTCTTTATCAATCATTTGTTTGCTCTTCACAGGGTCCCCAAGAAATTTATAGCAATTGTGGACACTACTTTACATCAATCTTTTGGGAAGAGTTGTGTAAAACTCTTCAGATTCGCCCCGGCCAGTCAACTGCCTATTATCCCCAATCAGATGGCAGACTGAATGTCAGGGAAACTGGTGCACAGGAGGTCGCTGAAGGGAAAGACCCAGGCCAAAGGTGATACAACGAGGCCAAGTAACCCAAAAAATGAAAAGACGTCCTAAACAGTCAATATTGTGTTTTCATATAAGTTTGTGGAACAAAACGCACACCAAACTGACCACAACCTTCAGAGATAAGAAGCCCTGAGAGCTGGGAGGGGTGGCGTAAGATCTAGGGCAAAGGGCAGAAAAATAGGAGGAGGCGGAGCTGGCGGAATAGGTGGCGGAGTGGGTGGTGGGCTCACATACTGCAGTGGGTGCAAACCAGAGCGGAAAAAGAACTCCAGCCATCACAGAACTACAGGGAGAGAAGAATTTTTTATTAAAGAAAACAAAAATATACAGGAAACTTGCCAAAAAGTTCCCAGACTTTATTAGGGTGATCAGAGTATCTGAGAAAAGCAAAGCCTTTCTCATCTTGGGACTTAATTTATAGGAGGTTGATTCATGAAGATTCAAATGGTTATTGAAATTTGATAAGTGCTACAAATTCATTATTTCACCAAAATCAAAATTTTCTTGTCTTGACCAAAATTTTGTAACCTAAAACTTTTCTTTCTCATTACTATCACTTTTAGTAATACAATTCGATTCAAACAGCACAATTTGATAATCAATACCAGCTGAGATGAGAGTGAGTAATAAAAAAAGAGCTGGGCGAACGCGGTAAAGGGCAGCGGACCAAGACCTGCACCATCCAAAGGTACCAAGCGCACAGGTACAAACAAAAATCTCAGTAAAAATAAAAAACCTGAGGTGGCACCCCCGCGGTTTTTGTTAATTTTATGGCAAAATACTGCAGCTATATGGAAGTATCCCAATCACAACCACTGTTGTTGGTGGAACATGGGATATGAGTTTTCCTTGGCGTAGAAACACTAACAATGTGGGAAAGGTTCACAAAGCCCAACATAAATTTTTCCTGCACGCGGTGTACTTAACAACCCATACTGTCCGCAAAGGTTGAGTAGATCTTGGGCTCAAAACTGTGGAAGAAGTGAACAAAGAAGCAAAGGTCAGAGTAGTACTTAACCTTCCCAATAGACAGCATTTGTTACTGACCAAATGCACCCATTGGACAGAATCCAAAGATATTTTTATAATTTTCAATTATCTTCCGACCACACTGGCGTGCACAGTAGTCAAAAGATATCTCTGAGAAGTCTTGGATGCCTATGGAGAAATCAAACAATTTGAGATGCAAAGATTCCAGCTGATGCTGACCCTTAGCACTGGGAAGAAAATAGCAATTATTTCCCCAAACCAGGATGTAGTAGAGGATATTACAAAAATCCCTCACATAGCATCCTTTACTATTGATGGATAAAAATCCCAGCTGTTCCACACAACAGTGGAAAGCGCACCCCCATATGCAACCACTGCAAGGCTTTTGGGCACAAGATTCACGCTTGCCCATAAAAGAAAGCCTGAGAGAAATGGAATTCTGTAAGGAGGAAATGGGCGAAGATGACTCAGAGTATGCCAAATCACGGATACAACACAAGCTTTCAACTGGGTAGAACATGGGCACTATAAAATAATTGACCCAATTTCTTGAAAGAACAAAAAATGGCCAAGCAAGCTTGCAAGCTGGCTGCGGCCAAGGCAAAGGCCTCGTGAAGTCTATATTGCCAGAACAGATCCAGGAAGTCATGGATGAATTCAAGTCAATGAACCAATCAAATCCCACAGAAAATCAAATGCCTAATCTGATGAGATTGAATTTGGCAGAAGCAATTTGGAAATGAATGCAGCAAAACTGGGGTTCAGCGCACCCCCAAAATTGTGGAATTTAACCCAATTGGGAAGGAAAATCAACAATGGAATGCGCAAGAAAATAATGTGGCCAATAAAAGCACACAAGTGCACCGCAATGATAAATTGAAGCCAAGCAAAGCCAAGACGGGAGCGAAAACAGCGGCAATGAAAGGGGTAGAATACACCCCAACTCCTACTCATGGCTATGCTCTACGCAGCAGAGGTGCATTGGAGAGTAATGTGAGCGAGGGAGTAGGGCCAGGGGGCCCTGCTAACCGCTCCTGAGGCACATTGGGTGTCTCAGTAGAGATAGGGATGCTGAACATAGTGGGACTCAAGGCCTTAATGTCCTGGGCCAAGAAATTGAGTCTCCTACAAAACTCACCTGTGGATATCCTGGCGGTGCAGGAAACCCACTATCCACAGAGAAAGGAGGAGGCATGGGAAAAAATGATCCTCCCAATAATATTGTTTTGGTCACACCACTGTGGGGTGATAGTACGCGCAGCCAAAACTTTAAATTTATCAATAAAAATTCGTTCCTGGATGGCCGTGTACTCACTGTAACCTTCTCATGGCACACCAAAGTGCACACAATAGCCAGTGTGTACACCCTAAACGGTGCACATGACCAAAGAAAATTTCTAACAGCCCTAACACAATTAAATCTACCAACAAGTACTTTCATCATGGGAGACATGAACTGCTGGATTAACCCAGATATGGACCAATGGCCATACACAACAGAGATACCACAAGGGCAAGTGGAACTCCGCCTACTAAAGGCTACCATGGGACTATATAATCCACTGCCAAAAAGGCTACCCCTGCTACAAAACATGACACGCACACATATACACAATGGTACACTTGTCTCTATATCAAGGATAGACCTAATACTCACATCAATAATTTTCTGACATGAAATCAAAATTTTAAACCTACAAAAATCAAATTTACCGACCATCAGCCTATTTTGGTGTCCTACAAACCGGCGGAACCAAGTACCCAAACACCCAGATGGTGTAGAATACGCCCAGAAAGTTTAGCCGACTTGGAATTTCAATCATAGATGGATGAAATATCCTCAACCCAGGTTTAGTAAACACCTTTTTGCTTGGACCCACTAACCACCTGGGAAAACTTCAAAAAATTATCAACCCAACAGATTAACCATACATTGTCTAGAAAACGCAAGGCAGCTTCAGCCATTATCAAGCACACCTTGGCAGAAATTGACCATCTAGAAAACAACGTACCATTCATGAGACACATCCCTGGATGGGGTCGCAAATGGGCGGAGGTTTCTGCGCAGCTAAACACCCTGATTTGTGAACACCAACACCGAGTTGAAATACAATATAAAGGCAAACACATAAGAGATGTAGAGACATGCTCAAGCTACTTTTTACACCAATTCCATGCCAAGAAAGATATGATACCTTGCACACAGGTCCATTGACTGGTCAAATCCATAGCAGAAACACCCAAAGAAGTTGTGACCAAAGTGCACAGGTTTTATACAAAATTGTATAAATCTGAGCTGGTCAAACCAGAAAAAATTAAAAAATTCCTTAGAAGCACACATATCAACACTGTGGCCCAGAATAAGAATTTAATTATTTTAATATCATGAGAGGAATTATGAGAATTAGTATGCGGTGTACCAAGAGGGAAATGCCCTGGACCTGATGGGATTCCCTATGAATTTTATAGAAATGTTTTACTAACACCTCTAATATCATTTTAGCTTCAATGGACAAGTGTATTATGGAAACATGCCTCTTACCTGGAGGTAAAAAAGCCTACATGGTCACTTTATTCAGAAAAGGAGACAGATTAGACATCTCCAACTGGCGCCCAATTCTCCTAACCAACACAGATACAAAGAATTTTCACAAAAATTATGGCCAAACGACTAGGAGAATTGTAACTGACGCGATATCCCTATCACAATATGGATTTGTTCCAATAAGATCCATATGTGACAACATCCACACAGTTGCAAATGTCTGCCAGTCCAAAACCTCTGGAGCACTTGTCTTTTTAGACCAACAAAAGGCATATGACAGGGTGAACTGGACATATCTTAGTGCCTGCCTTAAAAGTTAAAGCTCCCAAATAGATTTATAAACTGGGTGATGTTGTTCACAGAGTCTGCTACCATGGCTGTGCGGGGAGCAGGCTTATTAACCCAGTCATCCCACAGAGAGGACTCAAACAAGGAGACGCCTTAAGTCCTCTACTCTACAATTTTAGCTTAGACCCCCAAATCCAAGATACAAACACACTTCTCAAGGGAAACAACGTCAAGGGCCAACCACCAGTCAAAATGATGGCCTTCACTGATGATTATTTGGTGGGCATATCCAACAATCAGGAAGCTTGCAGAATTGAGAAGATAATACAAAATTATTTAACCATAAGTAACGCATCACTTAACACTGAGAAAACGGAAATTATACTCCTAGGAAAATATCAGACCATTGGATGCCATCTACCCAGGGCCAACAATACAATACAACACCAAGATTCCTTACCAGGCATAGGAGGTGAAAATTAGCAACAACATCACTGAAACTTCCATTCACCACAAAGCAAACAGCTGGTCCTGTTCGTCACTTGGGAGTATGGTTGGAAGCAGGAGGATACGCCAATTCCATGATGGAAAATCAACTTCTAGACAAAATATCAAAATCATTGCCTCCCTACATGGACACCAAACAAGTCTAACAGGAAGGGTCATGGTAGCCAACTCTATGATCCTATCAATCATATGGTTCATGACCCATGCAATCGCTTTCTCACTATCCTTCTTCAACACAATTCACGCCCTATTACAAGGATGGCTCTGGTCCAACCACAACCCCCCTGTACGCCTCAAAACCCTATTTGGCTCTAGGAGGAACGGAGTTATGGGGCTAACTAATTATGTAGAGCAAGCAACCCATATACTGGGATCCTAGATAGCTCAGGTGACTAGCCCAGATCTTCCATATACACACTGGGCCAGAGCAGCAAGATATAACTTCACACGCGCACTCCAAATAAGAAACTCAGATCACCTGAGCACATTAATAAAGTATCTGGCATCCCATCCTACAGCTGCAGGACCACACGGCACTCCTGCACATTTCAAACAAATACTCCTAGCCGTGAGAAGAGCAACATGGAGGATCCACATAAATAGCCAAACCAGTCACTGAGAACGCCCAAGGCTAACTCACAGACAGGAAATCAATGACCAAATAGTCACAGACAATATAAAAAGCAAAAACCCAAGAACCATAGCCAGGATAGATTACCTGGACCATATGGAAATACCCTACAACCTGGAGATTCTAAGAAGAGTATGGAGATATAGACATTACCCTCTACTCCAACCCAGGATAAGAGCACATGTATGGAGGTGTATGAGGAGAGTATAACGCACAGTTGAACAGTCAAATGCCACTCACACCTCATGTACAATCTGTGGTCAGTATGAAAGCCTAGCCCACCGTTTAGAACAATGCTCAACATCAGCGGCTGTATGGAAAGAGGCCATGCGATTATTCCACCAAGAAAACGGACAACCATTCAGCCTAGCAAGGAACATGTTCGCTATAAACATGGACTCTCCTATCCACCCATCTCTTAGGGCGTTAATAGTATCAATAGCACTATGGACGATACATACAATGGTACTGGAATCGTTCACAGGAGCAGCGCCTACAATCCAAGAAGCCATCCATCGCTTCCACAGCCATAAATTGGAACATTTCCAAGCATGAATGTTTAGACACATGACCCCCCATAACAGAAGGACAATCAACACATGGTTCCCCAGATGGTTGCTAAAGATTGATTCTTTCCTTCACTAGTGCTGCATTTAAGAATTAGCCAGCATAGCCCCCCTTTCCTACCGTCCTAAACTTGGTGAAACTGGAGACAACAAGAGGGGCCTTGAACCCTCTGTGGTATCTTTAATTTTCGAATTTTATTAGTTCCCTCACTATATTGGAAGTGCTTGTCCCCTGGTCGACCTTCCCAAAATAAATAAAAAGATTTAACTTCATTTCCTGTAATTTTCTGGTTGTTAAGTTCGATTACCACCTGGTTTTTCGCCTCAGATAGTCCTTTTCCTCAGCTGCAGCTGGCAAAGGCAAAACCCATTTTTTGTAAATGACCTTTGAAGGCCATCAGTGACCCTTAGGGTTCTGGCCTCTGCCCCAAGGGCTTGTTAGCTTGGCTTTAGAAGGGCATTTAATTCCAGGAAATATGGTACTAGCTGTGACACTGAACGCGTGAACCAGCGCTTAAAATAGTTTCTGCAGTGTTAGAGTGCCATGGATCATTCAGATTGGGTTTCTCACCTTCCTATGGCCCAGCTTAGCTACAAAAAGTCTTTACATGCATCTATTAGTTGTTCCCATTTTCGCTAACCATGGGGCTTAGTCCTGCCTTCAATATGGAACCTAGTTGTAGATTAAGAGTTTATGTGGTGGTGGACTTTTCTAAGACTATCAGGGAAATACACCAGGGGTCTCCACAAGTTTGGAGGCGGCAATGAATGTTTATAAGGAGAATGACAATGGAAAAAGATGGGTGGGTCCAGCTTACAAAGAAGAAGATCTCATGATGCTTGATGCTTGAAACACCCCTACTAAGCAGCCGTACAGAAAGTTGCAACCAAAGAGGATTGGCCATTACCGCGTTGTTAGAAAGGTGAACTACGCTTCATACCAGTTGGATCTTCCACCTTCATTTCAGATCTTTTCAGTCTTTCACAAAAGCAAGTTGAAGTTGTTTGAAAACCCCTTCCAGAGACTCTGGAGGCTTATCTCATAGATGGGCGCCAGAGTGGGAAGTGGAGGAGATAGTAGTCTTCTAACAAGTAAAAAGAAGTCTTGAGTACCTGGTATCCTGGAAGGGATTTGATGAAGCAGAAAACAGTTGGGACAAGCACACAACTGCGCACATGTCAAACCTGACTCATGTTTTCCACAATTGTTTTCCACATGACGCTGGACCTCAGTTGAAGCAAACCGTTGCTGCAATGAAGTTTGCCCCAGCCCACAATACTTTTCCTTAGCGGCCTAGGAGGGGGTGTAGACTTATAAGAAGGAGAGGGTAATGTCATGTCTTGAGGATGACATGATTATGGGGACCAATAGTAAGGATAAAGCTTCATATCAGCAGGCCAAAAAGGCGAGGTTGGCAGGCCTCCCTGAATTCAAACATACCTTGGACCAACGCTGGGTTACGGCAAGATATTAACAGGCTGGTCCTAGGGATTTAAGAGAAGTTCAGCCCTTCATTAAAGCAGGTGCGTCAAAAAATTAGCTACATAATAAATAATGACAGTCCACTTCAGTTTCTTGGTGAATGGGGTCTTGAAAACCGTTTGCTTTTATAAATCCAGATTGGGTCAGCCTTACTAACAATTGATAATCCAAGATTGGTCGATTACCAGCTATAGTATACTACCTAATGGAAGTGTGAGCTTATTGGTGCACCTGAGCTTAGCACCACACCCGTTAATCATTTGTTCCCCCAAAATTTCCTTTTAATTTGTTTACTTGAGACCAACAATTCTCGTTTGTTAACTTCCTGCATAATAAAAACCCTTTATTAGTATACATTTTCTTTATGTTAACTTAGGCAAACCTGTGTATGGACCTCTTTGAGGAGGTCTTGTGCAACATTAGCCATTGGATTTGTACAACGGTAACTCTCTCCTCTGATGCACCGCTGGGCCGCCCTGGACCCCTCCAAACAGGGCCACCTTTGCACTACATCCCAGAGCACCACTTGGGTATGGACTCCACTTTGGGTTCCCCCAACCTTGTTGTTTGTCCAGTTTAAGTTCTTTTATATCTCATTAACCAACCTCGCCCTATGTTACTTCAGCTCCAGCACCCTATGTGGGTCTCTACTCACCTTTTTACTGACAACAATTTCCCTGGCGTTGGGGCTGTGCATCATGCACCATCCTGCTGGGAACAGGAGATTTCTAGACAAACTCTTTCATTACTTATGTTACAGTACCACCATACCCTGAAAAAATTGGCATCCACACGAACTTTATGAGCAACCACTGGTACATTCAGACTGACGAAAAAATGAAACCCTTCAAGATCTGATACTCCAACTATGATGTTAAAAAGAGTGCCCCACCCAAATTGTGACCTAACTCTGTTTGAATTAGATGCTAAATTTAACTTTGAGCTTAAGTAACCCTAGAAAACTCAACTAAACCAACTTCTAGAACGTTATTATGAAAATATCTGCCAAAAACAGTGATGACATACTCCTCTCGACCCTAGGATCTCACCACATAAATGCAGGAAATGTAAAACCCATAGACAAATGCCCCAATTGACTCCCCCAAGTCCATGAAAAATTCGTTAAGGAGGAAAACCAGAAAGGTTTAGTCAAAGAACTCATCTGACCTTCTCAGTCACCCTAAGCCTTTCTAGTTGTTGTACCTAAGAAAAATGGCAAGCTCACAATATACATTGAATATCCCACTCAAAAAGTAACCAATAATAACGCATACCCATACTTCTTATCTCAGACATAATAAACCTCATTTGGGGGCGCAAAGTATTTCATGACATTGACCTTTTCTCCGAATAAAATCAACTGGGAGTTGATGAGGAATTTATCACCAAGTCTTCCTTTGCAACAAAATTTAGACAATTTAAGTACACCGGAAGCCCTTTATAATCTTTGGTGCACCGCGCACCTTCCAGAATGTCATGGAAAACCTTTCTGAGACCTATTGAGCAGATGAGTTGTGTA
The DNA here is from genome assembly GCA_022478985.1 of Massospora cicadina. Taxonomy (NCBI): domain Eukaryota; kingdom Fungi; phylum Entomophthoromycota; class Entomophthoromycetes; order Entomophthorales; family Entomophthoraceae; genus Massospora; species Massospora cicadina. The sequence goes on along the minus strand of JAKSZP010008098.1, from coordinate 101,854 downwards.
CTTCAACAATATAACCATTTTATAATTTAAACTACCAGCAACACGTAAATGACCTCCAAGCAATTTTTTCTCATATACAAAAATCCAACCTCGTCATGAACAGCTCAAAAGTCATGCTGTTTACTCAGGAACTAAAACATCTTAGACATATACTCACTCCCAATGGCAAATGCAACGCCCATCTAAAGTAGAATCTTTTGTCTCTTTGCCTAAACCAAAAAACACGATCAAACTACTCAGCTTCCTGGCACTGCCAACTAATATAGAGCCTTTATCCCAAACTTCAGTAAAATCACAGGTCTGCTTTTTTACACACACACACACACACACACACACACACACACACACACACACACACACACACACACGCCATTATAAATGAAAAGAACCAAATAAAAATTTTTAGACGCTGAAAGACACAGTTTTGAGGCCCTCAAAACTTCAATGACCCGTTTACACATTTTAATATATCCAAACTTTGAAGAGGAGTTACAAATATTCACAGATGCCAGTGACCCTTCTTTCAGCGCTGTCCTCACTTATCTCAAATTTTAACATCTACATACCTATAGAATATACCTCTATAAGATTTGCCCCAGCTGAAACCACTACTCCACTTTTGATAAAGAGATCCTCACCGTTGTGTTTAGCCTTAGAAAATTCTGATATTATATTTTGAATACTGTCACTATTTTTTCAGATAATCTGCGGTGTCCTTCCTATTCAACAACCCCATAACAAATGGCCAATGCATTCAATGGTGCTATAGCTAATGTTTTTTTGACTTGATATCTACTCATCATCCTGGAAAATTAAACGCTGTGGACGATGGCCTTTACCTTTCCCAAATAATCCTGCTAATTCAGCGATCTTCCATATGGGGGATATTAACCTTAAAAAAGGGGCTCATACAGATATTGAAGTTCCTACATGAGTTTGAAGTAACCAAAGACATCAATGACTTATAAAAACTCAAAAACCAGTGCGCATAGTTTTTAATCTTAAAAAATCAGTTGAATTTTAACACCTAAAGACAGTTGACCAAGTAGTACCAAAAGACCAAAGAATGCAACGCATGAAAGAAGCATAGATGATGCTATACACTTTGGTAGATAAGCAACCTGGACCTGACTACATTCCTCTTACTGATGGCCTAATTCCTAATCTGATGTCTTCAACTACTTCTCCACCTGCCACTATTGCCAAGTTTTTGATGCATAATCTCAATTTAAAACCCCTCAACGCCATTGTCACTACTAGATTGTTTGAAATGCGGGATATTGATTTTATGTGGACCACTTAGAGTTGCCTCTGATGGGCACAGGTACATTATTGTCAAACTGTAATTTTACCAAGGTCCTATAGCTAAAGCAACCCAACGTGCTGGTGTGACAACCATCGCCCAACTTTTATATGAAGACATTTTCACCATGTACAGATCACTCACACCACTATCCACCAAACGAATACACTTTAACAACAAGTTAGTTGAGAAGATGATTAACAAGTTCACACCAAATATTCTATGACTATTTTCTAAAATCTTCAATGCAACTGTTTTTTGGAACGCCTCAACTAAACCCTCATGCATGCCCTTGAAAACTAATCACCAATAACCCCTGAGAAATGGCCCAAACAGCTTCCATCAATACTTTGGGCCTACAGCACCAAAATTCATACCACTACTAAGAATGCCCTTTATGTGTTACTTTTTGTTGTCCAATTATGCCAAAAAAAGCTTAAAAGGAACAACTTTGCATTATCGACCAACCACCCAATCGCCACTAATAACAAACCCTTTCTCAAAACCTTGTAACTGAACACGCTGAAAAAATGAAAATCCACTATGAGAACAACTTGAATCCCTTCAAGTATACACAATTGGGAATTTAGGCTTTTTTATCAAAATGAATTAAATAACTCTCATAAAAGAAGTCACCTTCATTATAAAGAACCCTACCAAGTTTTCAAAGTTCTCACTTATGGTATTTATGCTCTAGAGACTCTCAATGGAGTACCCTACCAATCTACCATTAATGATAATCGCTTGAAACTCTATCAATACTAAAATGAATAGGGGGTGTCATGAGAATAGGGGATTCTTGCAGATTTTACAAACGCCAAACATCTGCACTGCAACTTTAATTCATATTTGTCCCAATTTGCTGGTTCCCTGCATGTTATAGAACCTCAAGTTTTAAACTCTTAATTTACCTAGTATAAAACCTCCTCAATCTATAATATTAAGTTACTTAGATTTAAAGTTGACTTCCATTTCGTTATAATGTTTTATTATATCAACTCAGTATTCTAAAAAAAACTTTTTCTTTCTCGTTGCAAACACTTTTGCAACCCATTCAATTCAAGACTAAATCTAGTTTGATAATCTCATAGAGGATTAGTCTGCGCCCATGTCTGGGAGCAGTTGGGCAAGCAAGGCAAGAGGAGCAGGCGGAAGGCCCGCGGCCTCTAACGTTCAAAACGCCCCGGAGAATCCGGCGGAATAGAAAAAAATCTAAAAAAACTGGCGGTCACAATTTCCCAAAGATACTCGCGTGGCAAGCACGATGCAACCAGTACATCAATACGCCACATTCCCAGCCACTTTTGTCGGTGGAATTTGGAGTCCGTGTGTATCTGGACATCCAAAAAATGGCCCTATGGGAAAAATTTTGTGAAGATGTACACAAAATTTTCCTGACCGCGGTGTACGTTGCACCTCACTCCATGTCACGCGGTTGGCTGGACCTAGGTTTTGAAAGCAAAATAGCAGCAGATGAGGCTGCAGCGGTGCGCATAGTGGTCAACCTCCTTGAAGGGCAATGGGTCGTCAAAACTAAATGCACCAGATGGACAAAATTGAACCAAATTTTCCTCAAGTTTGACTTTTTGCCTACTATGGTAAAACGTGATATTTTGGAGCAACACCTGAAAGATGGTCTCACCATATATGGCGAAATACAATCTTTCAAAATGCAATGTTTCACGCTGATGCCACACCTGTGCACCAGCAAAGCCATCGCAGTTCTGACCCCAACTTAGGAGATCGCGAAGGACCTAACCCAGATCCCGCACTCCACCTTTATTGATATCGCAGGGCACACCACCCACCCATTTTGGGTAACCGTGGACAGCGCGCCCCCCATTTGCACCCACTGTGACACGTTCGGCCATAAGGCACACGCGTGCCCCATTAAAGAGGGCGTTACATTCCAAGAGCACCCCTCGGCGGCCATGGCCAGCGGAGAGGTGCACTACAAACCAACCGCAAGCACCAAAGAGGCTTTCCCGTGGGGAGCACAAGGCTGCTACCTATTGGTTAAGCCCATCTCCCCGCAGGAGTGGAAGAAGGCCAAGCAGGCCTGTAGGACCGCGGCCAAGGAAGCGGCCAAGGTCACCACCACCATCCCACACTCACAACGCTAGGAGGACATGGAGACCTTCACAGCAGAAGCAACTCAGGAATCCATCACCCAATCAGATTGAGAGGCCCAAGCCAAACAGGCCACTCAATCTGAGGATCCGATGGGAGATTCAATCTCACCCAATCGCTGCACCCAAGCCCCAGTTGAAACTAACTTGGGACCTATCCCAACCGAAAAAATTTTTTTGCCCCACTCGACGGTGCACTGAACTTATCCGCACCGCAAAAAATTCATCCAATGTCAGGAAAACAAAAAGTGAAGGCCAAAGCCAATGCGACAATTTCTGCAAAAATTAACAAAAACCCTGATAGCGTTGCTGCTAATACCCATGCTGCTGTGAAAGCCCGTGGGGACCTGGAAGAGGCTGGTGGGCCAGGGGGCCTACCCCTCGCACCTAAGGTGTGATAGAGGAAACTTTCACTCTAGGGATGCTGAATATCGCCGGACTCAAGGCCTCCCCGTCCTGGGCTAGGAAACTGAGTTTTTTACAAAATAATTTACCCGTGGATATCCTGGCCATCCCGGAAACCCACTGTCCACGAGGTTCCAAGGATGCTTGGAAAACAATGCTCCTACCATCCCTATCCTTTTGGTCAAAGCACTGTGGGGTGCTAATTTGGAAAAACAATTTTTTCAAATTTACATCTTCAGAAACATTCCTAAATGACCGAGTTCTCATTGTCACCTTCTCATGGGCCGATGTTGCACACACAATCGTCAACATTTACGCCCCAAAAGGTGCACAAGAGCATCAGGAATTTTTCTCATCGGTCAAATCCCTCCCGCTACCCCCCAATTCTTTCCTAATCGGTGACATGAACTGTTGGCTAACCTCACCAACGGACCAGTGGCCGCCCTCACCCCACACCCCACAGGGTCATGTAGAACTACGCATTCTAAAAGCCACCCTTGGGTTAATGGATGCGCTGCCACGACATGCCCCACTGCTCAAAAATATGATGCATCCCCATATCCACAACGGCCAATTAAGGTTCATGACCCGCATTGACCTTATTCTAGCACTGGCAAAATTCCAACCCCACATCTCCCACTTCAAAACAACGAAAATGGAATTCTCTGACCACTGACTGGTCTCAATAACATACCACTTACCCATCACAGTTGCAAAGGCCCCACATTGGTGCAAAATCCACCCTCCAGAGCTTGCGTCGCCAGGATTTTCCATGTGGGTGGAAGAGGCAACTTTGGCAAAATCGTTTGTTGCACCATTTTGCACGGACCCCATTTCCACATGGGCAACTTTCAAAAAAGACACCATCCGCCACTATCGCCATCTCTCATCCAGATGCTCATGAGCCAAATCGCAGTTATATCGCGCGCACTGGCAGAATTGGCCCACTTGGAGTCCAACATTCCAGCCTCAGGATATAGTTCTGCATGGGGCCAGAAGTGGGCGGAGGCAGCAGCCCACCTCAACGCACTTGAAAGGCAACACAAACATCGGGTTTGTGTCCAATACAGGGCCACACACATCACCAAAAGTGACAAGTGCACTGCATACTTCTTCAAAAATTTTTTGCACCACGCCAGAGCATGGCCTGCACACAGGTGTGAAGATTGGATAATTCTATCATGGACACACCAGCCAAAGTGGCAATCGAAATGCAAAGATATTACTCCGAGTTATACTGAGCCGAACCAATTCAGCCAGCCGAAATGGCGGAATTTCTCGACAGAGCTCATATCCACACTGTTTTCCAATACCTAGAAATAATGAATTTATTACTCCAAATGAATTATGGACTACCATTTGCAGTGCGCCAAACTGAAAATGCCCAGGCCCAGATAGCATTCCATATGAGTTCTACAAAAAATATATAAATACATATCCCCATTGCTGCTAGCCTCACTCAACCAAAGCCTGTTGGAAACGCGCCTCCTACCAGGAGGACATGAGGCTTTTACAGTCACACTCTTCAAGAAAGGGGATAGGCTAGACTTAGCCAACTGGCGCCCCATTTCTCTAACAAACACAGACACCAAAATTTTAACAAAAATCATGGCTAACCGTTTAGGGACTGTAGCATCTGCCACCATCTCTCCAGAACAATTCGGTTTCATCCCCAGAAGGTCGAGTTTGGGATAACGTGCACTCTGTGGCTAATGTGTGTCAGTCCACAGCCTCTGGGGCACTTGTATTCTTGGACCAACAAAAGGCCTATGATAGAGTAAACTGGGAATACCTTAGGGCCTGCCTCCAAAAATTCCGCCTACCTCTCCGCTTCATTAACTGGGTGATGCTGCTCATGGAATCTGCAACAATGGCTGTGCGCGGCCCAGGTTTCCTAACGGAAGTAGTCCATCCTCAAAGGGGCCTGCGACAAGGGGACCCCCTGAGCCCACTCTTATACAACTTCAGCCTTGACCCACTACTGCGAAATGTGAATGCCCAACTCACTGGGGTCCATGTGCCAGGCCAAACCCCAGTCAAGATGATGGCATTTGCAGATGATTGCGTGGTGGGGTTGTCTAATAATAAAGATGCATGTGCGCTTGAAGCCCTCATCCAGGAATATTCCTGAGTAAGCAACGCGGCACTGAACGCCTCCAAAACCGAAATCATCCTCCTTGGTCGGTTTCAGAACTGCTGGGCCCCAGCAAGTAGTTCCCAACCCAGCCCAGCTGCTCGCCCAAGTCCACGCCTTACTAACTCAAAACACACCGCTCCACTGGTGCTCCCCTTCGTGCTGCGACCTACCATAGGACAGGTACGCCATCTGGGCGTGTGGTTGGAGGCAGGAGGATACGCGTCAGCAGTAATGGAGGGCCATATACTGGACAACGTGACGAAGCGAATCGCCTCTCTCAGAGCCCACCCTACTACCCTCACTGGCAGGGTTGTTCTTGCCAACTCTATGCTCCTATCCAAAGTCTGGTTTGGAGCCCACGCCATCCCCTTCTCCCCAAGCTTCTTCAAATCCCTGTATGCTTTGCTACAAGATTGGCTTTGGTCAGGCCGCCCTCCACCAGTACGGCTAGAGGTCATTTTTGGCCCTCATCATCATGGTGGCATGGGCCTACTTGACTTCAAAGCCCATGACGCCAAGATCCTAGGCACCTGGATTGCGGCCGTCACTGCTCCTACACTCCCATCCCAACACTGGTCCCGCGCGACCCACTCCAACTTCTCCTGAGCCTTGGGCCTCAACAATCCATCAAACCCCCACTCCCTGATGAAATACCTCGCATCACACACATCAGCCACAGGTCCTCACGGGACCAAAACCCACTACAAACGAATCCTACTCTCCATGCGAAGCGCAGAATGGAGAATTCATATTAGTGGACATACAACCCGAAGAGGCCGCCCCTCTCCTCAGTTCACACAAGAGGTACAGGGGCTACCCATCCATGATGGCGTGATCCCCATTCGACCCCAAGTCCTATCCAGGGTGGACTACCTGGACATGATGGACATCTCTTATTCCACTGAGACCCAAAAGACTATCTGGAAATACGCACACCATCCTCTGTTGCAGCCTCAAGTCCGCTCCCATGTGTGGCGCTGACTGAGGCGGGTGTATCGTACAGCTGAGCGCTCTAATGCTTTACACTCATCCTGTGTCGTGTGTGGCCATTATGGAACGCTGTTTCACCGCCTGGAGAAGTGCCCCACCTCTAAAGTAATATGGCGCGAAGTCCAACGTCTGCTAGGCCAGGATCAAACACATCCCTTCAGTATGTCAAGAGATATGTTTGCTTCATCAATGGCCTCCCCCTCCCACCCTCCCTTCGCTCTCTGGTGGTTGCAATCGCCATGTGGACTATCCACACGATTGTCTTGGATGCCATCGCCGGATCCATCCCCACCCTCCATGAAGCTGTCCACAGATTCCGGTCTCATTTGGTGGATCACTTTCAAGCGTGGATGTTTAAATATCTCCCACCACGTCGCCGGCAGCTGGTCTCCTCCTGGTTCCCAGTCTGGTTCATCAAATCAGACCCCTTCCTCCACACGTGCTCAATAGTGGCTACGCCCCCTACACACGTTCCCTCCCCCTTCCCATAAGTGGCGTTCCCGCTGGCAACAAGAGATAGCATCGCTTCTCTGGGGTGCCTCACCTGGTACTGAGTTTTGTCTCATCTGAGTCATATTCGGAAATGTCCATCCCATGGTCAGCCTTCCCCGCAATAAATTTAAAAAACTCAGTATTCTAGTAATTACTAGTGGAGTTACCCAGCGTTGCTTGGGTTTATTTATTTCCAGAGAAATTTAACTGATTAATTTAGATTTTTATATTATAAACTGGATTTACCTGGCGTTGCTCAGGTTTTTTTTATAAGCTCACAAGATATAGGCTATAGGCTGTGATAGCACTACTCTCAAGCCACTCGGATTAACAGCCTCGCTGGTGCCCTCATGGCTGATGAGCTGATTATCCAAACTTTACTTTATTTACTTAAAACTCTAATACTGATTTTTGTTTAGTTTTGGGTAAGAAATTTGGTAATTTATCAGATAATATTCGCCAAAGTCTTACCCACTCACCCAAATAGATTGAACCTATCATACTCAATAGTTTCAGATTAGATATTAGAGCCATTTCTCAACTACTCACCTAGATAAGTTGAGCATACCAGACTTGAAAGTTTCTGATTTCAGTCAGTCAGTATGTTAGTACGTCAGTGAATGTGTTTTGTTAGGTAGATATCATTCATTACCCATGCTTCATATAATGTCTAATAATATCAGACATTCAATTTATTAATTTAGAATTTTATACTATAGATAAATAATAACCACTCAGACAAATTTAATTGCTCAATTGATTAAACCAAAAACCACCAAGCACACAGTAAACAAAACTGGACTTTTTAAGTCAACCAATAACTAATCACCCCTTAAAGTTAAACTGTGTCCTATTGATTTGACCAAAAGCCGTCAACCACTCAGCCAAACAAAATAAATCTATTGAATAAATCAAATAACACCAAACTGCTACCCAAAACATCTCTATAGTAAAATCATTGTGTATGTGACATGTATTCCAAACTACTAAATTCAACTACTTATCTTATTTTTAAATTTTACTACGTTAGCTCATCATTGTTTAGTTTTACTTACACTTGCAATATTGGGACTTTTCCCTCTCGTTGCAATCAATATTGCAACCTATTCAATTCAAGTCTGAATCTAGTTTGATAAGCTCACAGAGGAGATTAGTCTGCGCCCATGTCAGGGAGCAGTTGGGCAAGTAAGGTAAGAGGAGAAGGTGATAGGCCTGCAGCCTCAACCGTTCAAAAACGCCCTGGAGAAACTGGCAGAATAGAAAAAAAATTTAAAAAACTGGTGGTCACTATTTCCCCAGAAATTTTCGGTTGGCAAGCACGATGCAACCAGTACATCAACACGCCACACTCCCAGCCACTTTTGTCGGTGGAGTATGGAGTCCGCGTGTTCCTGGACATCCAACAAATGGCTTTATGGGAAAAATTTTATGGGGATGTGCACACTTTTTTCCTGACCGCGGTGTATGTCGCACCTCACTCCATGTCATGCAGTTGGCTGGACCTAGGTTTCAAAAACAAGGAGGCAGCAGACAAGGCTGCTGTGGTGCGTGTAGTTATTGACCTCCCTGAAGGGCAATGGGTCATCGAAACCAAATGCACCAGATGGACAAAATCCAACCAAATTTTCCTCACGTTTGACTTTTTGCTTACTATGGTAAGACGTGATATTTTGGAGCAACACTTGAAAGATGGTCTCACTGTCTACGGCGAAATACAATCTTTCAAGATGCAAAGCTTTATGCTGATGCCACACCTGTGCACTGGCAAAGCCATCAAAGTTCTGACCCCAACTGAGGAGATTGCAAGGGACCTAACCCAGATCCCACACTCCACTTTTATTAATATTGAAGGGCATACCACTCACCCTTTCTGGGTAACCGTGGACAGCGCACCCCCCATCTGCACCCACTGTAACGCATTTGGCCATAAGGCACACGCATGCCCCACCAAGGAGGGCGTCACATTCCAAGAGCACCCCTCAGTGGCCATGGCCAGCGGAGAGGCGCACTACAAACCAACTGCAAGCACCAAAGAGGCTTTCCCGTGGGGAGCACAAGGCTGCTACCTACTGGTAAAGCCTGTATCCCCTCAAGAGCGAAAAAAAGCCAAACAGGCCCGCAGGGCCGCGGCCAAGGAAGCAGCCATAGTCGTCTCTGCTATCCCACACTCCCAATGCCAGGAGGACATTGAAACTTTTGTGGCAGAAGCAACTTGGGAATCCATCAACCAATCAGATTGGGAAGCCCGTGCTGATTGGGCAACCTAATCTGAGGATCCAATGGGGGACTTGATATCACCCAATCTTTGCAACCAAGCTCCAGTTGAAACTGCTTGGGACCCATCCTACCTGAAAATTTTTTTATTAACCTGCTCAATGGTGCACTGAGCTCATCCGCACCACAAAAAATTCATCTGATGTTGGGGAAACAAAAAGCGAAGGCAAAAGCCAATGTGAACCTTTCTGCTAAGATCAACAAAACTACTGATAGCATTGCTGCAAACACCCGCGCTGCTGTGAAGGCCTGTGGGGATCTAGAGGAGGCTAGTGGGCCCAGGTGCACACCCCCTCGCACCTAAGGTGTAATGAGGGAAACCTTCACTTTAGGGACATTGAATATCGCCAGACTCTAGGCCTCGCCATCCTGGGCTAGAAAACTGAGTTTTTACAACAAAATTTACCTGTGGATATCCTGGCCATCCCGGAGTCCCACTGTCCACGAGGTTCTGAGGATGCCTAAAAAACCATGCTCCTCCCATCCCTATCCTTTTGGTCGGAGCACTGTGAGGTGCTAGTTCAGAGAAACAATTTCTTAAAATTTTTATTGTTAAAAACCTTCCTCAATGGCTGAGACCTCGTTGTCTCTTTCTCATGGGCCAACGTGGCACATGCTATTGTCGACATCTATGCCCCAAATGGTGCATGAGAGCATCAGGAATTTTTCTTGTTGGTCAAATCCCTCCCGCTACCCCCAGACCCTTTTGTAGTTAGCAACTTGTCTTGTTGGCTAAACACACCAACGGACCGTTGGCCTTCCTCCTCCCAAGCCCCACAGGGTCACGTAGATCTTCGCGTTCTAAAGGCCACCCTTGGGTTAATGGATGCGCTGCTGCGGCGAGCCCTGCTGCTTGAAAACATGACGCGCCCCCACGTCCACAATGGCCAATTAAGGTCCATGTCCCGCATTGACCTTATCCTTACACCGGCGAAATTCCAACCCCACATTTCCCACTTCCAAACAACAAAAATCAAATTCTCTGACCACTGACTGGTCTCAATAACCTACCACCTACCTGTCACAATGGCTAAGGCCCTACATTAGTGCAAACTCCACCCCCCAAACTCGCATTGCCAGGATTTTCCACTTGGGTGGAATAAGCAACTTTGACAAAAGAGTTTGTTGCAACATTTTGAGCGGATCCCATCTCCACATGGGCAACCTTCAAGGAGGATACCATCCGCCACTCTCGCCACCTCTCCTCCAGATGCTCATGAGCCACATCAGCTGTCATTTCGCGCGCTCTGGGAGAGTTGGCACACCTGGAGTCCAACATCCCGGCTACAGGATACAGCCCTGCATGGGGCCAGAAGTAGGCGGAGGCAGCCGCCCACCTCAACGCGCTTGAAAGGCTACACAAACATCGGGTTTGTGTTCAGTACAGGGCCAAAGGTATTACAAAGGGTGATAAGTGCACCGCATATTTTTTAAAAAAATTTTGCACCATGCCAGAGCATGGCCTGCACACAGGTGCGAAGATCAGATGATTCCATCGCAGATATGCAGCCAAAGTGGCAATCAAAAAACAGAAGTAATGCTCCAAGTTATACTAATCCAATCCTATTCAGCTGGCTGAAGTGGCTGAATTTCTTGACTGAGCCCACACCTGCACAATTTCCTAATACCCGGAGATAATGAATTTTTTTACTCCAAATGAATTATGGACAGCCATCCGCGGTGCACCAAACCAGAAATGCCCAGGCCCAGATGGCATTCCATATGAATTCTACAAAAAGTACTTCAAATATATCCCCACTGCTGCTTGCCTCACTTAACCAGAGCCTTATGGAAACGCGCCTCCTACCAGGAGGACAAGAGGCCTTCACCATCACACTCTTCAAGATAGGGGACAAGCTAGAATTAGCCAACTGTCGCCCCATTTCTTTAACTAACATGGATACAAAAATTTTTACAAAAATCATAACTAACCGTTTAGGGATTGTAGCATCTGCCACCATCTCCCCAGAACAATTCAGTTTCATACCCAGAAGATCAATTTGGGACAACGTGCACTCTGTGGCTAACGCATGCCAGTCCACAGCCTTGGGGGCACTTGCATTCTTGGACCAACAGAAGGCCTATGATAGAGTATTCTGGGAATACCTCAGGGCCTGCCTCCATCAATTCCTCCTACCCCCTCGCTACATCAACTGGGTAATGCTGCTCACAGAATCTGCAACAATGGTAGTGCGTGGCCCTGGCTTCCAAACGGAAGTAGTCCGCCCTCACAGGGGCTTGCGACAAGGGGACCCCCTTAGCCCACTCTTATACAACTTCAGCCTTGACCCACTACTTCAAAACGTGAATGCCCAACTCACTAGGGGTCCATGTGCAAGGCCAATGCTCAGTCAAGATGATGGCGTTTGCAGATGACTGTGTGGTTGGGGTGTCTAGTAATAAAGATGCACGCGCACTTAAAGCTCTCATCCAGGAGTATTTTCGGGTAATTAACGCTGCACTGAACGCCTCCAAAACTGAAATCATCCTCCTTTGTCAGTCTCAAAACTTCTGGGCCCCTGCAACCAGTGCCCAGCCCGGCCCATCTGCTCTCACACGCGCTCGCCCTCCCAGCTCACCCCACACCGCCCCACTGGTGCTCCTCTTCGTGCCACACCCCACCGTAGGGCTGGTCCGCCATCTGAGCGTGTATGTGGAGGCAGGCGGATACGCATCAGCAGTAATGGAGAGTCATATTCTAGATAACGTGACGAAGCGCATCACCTCCCTCAGAGCCCACCCTACTTCCCTTACTGGCAGGGTTGTTTTGTCCAAGACTATGCTCCTCTCTAAAGTCTGATTTGGAGCCCACGCCATCCCCTTCTCCCGAAGCTCCTTCAAATCCTTGCATGCCCTGTTGCAAGGATGGCTTTGGTCAGGCCGCCCTTCACCAGTACGGCTAGAAGTCATGTTTGGCCCCTATCATCATGGTGGCATGGGCCTGCTTGACTTCAGAGCCCATGCGGCCAAGATCTTGGGTACCTGGATTGCAGCCGTCACCGCCCCTACGCTCCCCTCCCAACACTGGTCACGTGTGGCCCGCTCCAACTTCTCCCGCGCCTTGGGCCTCAACAATCCATCGAACCCCCACTCCCGGATGAAATACCTGGCTTCACACCCTTCGGCCACAGGTCCTCATGGGACTAAAACCCACTACAAACGAAACCCATCTCCCCATGTGGAGCGCTGAGTGGAGAATTTATATTAGCGGACACACAGCCCAGAGAGGCTGCCCTCTCCTCAGTTCACACAAGAGTTACAGGTGCTACCCATCCAAGATGGCGTGATCCCCACACGGCCCCATGTCCTATTCAGGGTAGACTACCTGGAAATGATGGACATCCCTTACTCCATTGAGACCCAAAAACTATCTGGAAATATGCACACCATTCTCTGTTGCAGCCTCAAATCCGCTCCCATGTGTGGCGCTGCCTGAGGCGGGTATACCATATGGCCGAGCGCTCTAACGCTTTACACTCATCCTGCGTCGTGTGTGGCCAGTATGGAACGCTGTTCCACCGCCTGGAGAAGTGTCCTACCTCTAAAGTTATATGGCGCGAAGTTCAACGTCTTCTGGGCCAGGATCAAACACACCCCTTCAGCCTGTCAAGAGATATGTTTGCTTTAAAAATGGCCTCCCCCTTTCACCCCTCCCTTCATGCTCTGGTGGTTGCAATCGCCATGTGGACTATCCACACGATTGTCTTGGATGCCATTGCAGGCTCCACCCCACCCTCCCAGAAGCTGTACACAGATTCTGGTCTCATTTGGTGGACCGCTTTTAAGCGTGGATGTTTTTATACCTCCCACCGCGCCACTGACAGCTGGTCTCCTCCTGGTTCTCAGTTTGGTTCATCAAATCAGACCCCTTCCTCCACACGTGTTCAATTGTGGCTACGGCCCCTTCACACGTTCCCTCCCCTCCCCATAAGTGGCGTCCCCGCTGGCAACAAGAGATAGCATCGCTTCTCTGGGGTGCCTTCCCTGTTTCTAAGTTTTGTCTCTTTCAGGTCAAATTCAGAAGTGTCCATCCCATGGTCGTCCTTCCCCACAATAAATTTAAATTACACTTGCAATATTGGCTTTAACTATATAAATCTAATTTAAATGATTAAAAGTAGTTAAATAAAAGTGATTGTGCCAGAGTTCAAACAACCTTTCTTTATGATTTTTGAAGTTTAGAGCTAAAAGCTGAGACAATTAAGCTATTTTTTCCAAAAAAATACCATACCTTATTTAAGAAAAATTAAAGAAAAAGTAAGAGGGGAGGGCAGAACACAGAAGATTCAGCTAATGATAAAATTTGGGAACTTAGGCTGCTAGAGACCTAGCACCACCAACCATTTCTGATTGGTGATTGCCATTGCTAGCCACAGTTCTAGCATTGGCGGGCTTACAGGCTATTTGATCCGTAATTAATTCATTACTTCATCACATAAAACAAGGGATCTGGTGGGAAAAGCCAAATGCGCAGCTTTGTAACACCCAGCGATTAGGCGTGAGAATTTTATGATCCATCAAAGCTGATCATAGATAGTCTGAATGCACTTCAGCACCAAACCTTTATTATTGGGGCACTCATTGACCAAACACTTGGCAACGGGAGCTGAGTGTATCACATATACACAATAACAGTAGATGAAGGCTCATAATAGGATTGGAGATGATTGCAGGGTTTTTGCAAAAAAGGTCCTGTGACGGATGCATTTCCACTGGTGATTGTTTGCCTGACAGGATGTAGCACAATGTGAACCAATATTTTTGAACACGGCATATTCATAATATCAGTGAGCGATATCTGCGTCTGGTTTGGCACATATGGGGTACTCGTTGTGCAGGTAATATGGTCCACTATGCTTACCAGATTTAATCATGTGGTGAAGGATCTGCCAGGTTATTGACCACTGCTTGGCCATTACCAGTTGGGAGTTGAGGCCCGAGATATAATCTTCTTTTAGCACAAGTGGTGCCCAACCCAAAAGGAGGAGCCGCCATGCATCTTTATTTGTAAATGAGCTAAATAAAGGGATTATCAGAAATAAAGAAATTCTAATATAGCCCCTAAGTTATAAGCCTAGGAAGCCATATCATAAGGTGAGGAAGATTTGGGGAAATTTTGTCCAGTGCCCACTTTAGCTGGCAGACCATGGCGGACAAAATATGGGTTGTGGCATCAGTGACATGTGGCATAAGGAGGTATAATAGTGGGTTTTCTTTGTTAATGTGGCTGGCAGCATCCATCGCCTCAATGTATTAAGCATGTTGGTGCTCAGAAAAAGTGATGAGAGCTGGCACACAAGTGAAAGACTTGATGCACTGTCAGGTTTGGTGATAATTGGGGTCAAACATAGTGGTTTTTGATACAATGCAAGTGCGGCTTGCTCCAAAAGTGAGCTCCTCAATTTCATATTTTGGATTCTCAACAAAATCATGGGGGAAATTTAGGATCGGATTTATTCAACAAGGGGTTCCATCGCCCCATGGAGATGTTGATGGAAGAGGGTGTTGGCTAAAGAAGCTGATGCCTCTACCGCCATTTTGTTAATATTTTTATAATCATGGAAACCGTTTTTAGATCTAAAATGGCGGGTATGTGAATCAGAAGGATCTACAAAAA
Source organism: Massospora cicadina (assembly GCA_022478985.1). NCBI lineage: Eukaryota > Fungi > Entomophthoromycota > Entomophthoromycetes > Entomophthorales > Entomophthoraceae > Massospora > Massospora cicadina. The sequence goes on along the minus strand of JAKSZP010008098.1, from coordinate 86,507 downwards.
ATTCCTTCAAGGCAAAATTGTGATTAACATTATAAGGCTGATCTGTATCATCAATCCATTTGAGCGCTTTTTATGGATTTAAATTGACTAATGCCAGGCCAGACACCAGAGTTAGTGAAGTGGCAGATCCTGATTGGCTGTGAACAGTTGACCACGGAAGCTCAGCTGAAACTGTATCAGCCATCAGCTCAGGATTCTATAAATATGATGAATTTTAAAATTTTTTAATTTTGATTGGCTTCTGCTTTGGAAGCAGCGCAGAATTAGCCAAGGTTGGGGGTGGGAGGATTGCACCCCACTCGAAAAATTTGAGTGAGGCAGCAGCTGGCCTGACGCCAGAAGGAGGAGCAGCAGAAGCAGCAGAGGCAGAAGCCATGGGGCACTTGTGCTTTGAATTGCATTTCAAAGCACAAGGGCATATTGCGCATTTGTCCTTGACATGCACCCAAAAATGGAAATCAGGTTTTGATCTGATAACAGTTCAGGGGAATTGCAAGGTGGGTGTCACAATGGAAAGGGTGGATTGTCGCAAAGGCACAAGGCCCTGCAAACTGGACCACCCCATTGGGAACCACAAACTGCAAGATGTGGTCTGTTCCATAAACGGCCAAACCCTCTGTCAATTTGTGGCAAAGGATTTGGGGAGAGAAATTATGGCAACCCAGTAAACTGAACCACCAAAGTGGCCTCATCTGGGAGCCACATGCAAACAATGCAATTAGGGATGTTTTTGTATATAATTGATAGCTTAGATGCTGCTGACAGATCAGCCTCAGATCGAAATCCGAGGTCAAAATAGCCCTCAAAAAGGGCAAAAATTGATATATCTGAAAGGTTTGAAAACTGCCATGGCTATCTCAATGATGGCCAAGCTCACATATGGGAAAAGGTTCTCATATTCAACATGGAGGCCAAAATGCAGGTTGCTTTGAGGGAGCTTCAAAGGGCTCCAGAGCACCGCCTGTGATTATGCAAGATGGTGGGTTAAGTCCCAAGGTGGAACATAACGTATGTTGGCATTGGGAGGGCTAGCAGAGCCAGCCTGGACGCGCTTTGGTGGTGGCTGAAGGTCGCCAGAAGGCGTCACACCACCACTCCAAGCTGGGGCAGCAGGCGTCAATGGCATTGACATACTAATACAAAGTCTTGATTCAATCGGCTAGTTTTTTGTTTTTTTAAACTTATAGTTTGGCTTTGATTTAGTTGACAAAGCAAAAGAAAGATATCCCCAAGTTCTACTCCTTCATTTAGTAATTGGTGTCATGGCCTTTGGTTGCCCAGTCACTCAAGATTCGTGGTCAATTGGGTGGGTTGCACACAGGTTTCTTGAGCAGACCCCCATACTCTATCAGGGTTGACTTGTAGCTGATTTGATTGACTTGGCAGCGTATTTGTGGAAAATTTGATTTCGTTTTTCCCAATTTATCACAGAAATCATTGTGAATTCATGGGCCTTGAATTCCCTGTAGATTTTGTTGGCATCTCAATCCGCTAGTTCGAATGACCAGCCACCCAGGCACACTGCCCAATTGCATGGTAGCTAGTAAAGTGGGGTGCCTTTTTGGGAGGCATTTGTGGGAGGCTCGCTATCCATTTGCGTAGTGAGCAGGGTGAGACTGTCTCCTGAAGACCCTGAACTCTAGCCCAGTTCACACTCCAAGCTAGGGTCAGGCAGCACATGTGCGTCTGTGTTAATCTAAGGAACGACTTTGCCCAGATCCACCAAACATGGGATTAAAATCCAGAAGGCCCATGCCTCCTTTGTTCTTCAGTTTTGACAAAGTTTCTAGTGCTATTGGTGCCGCTTTTGCCTTAAGACATAGGAAGGTATGGAGCATTGTCCTGACTTTCTCTCTAGGTTCAGGCTCATTGGTAGCACATGGGCGACATACTACAATTTGAGAACATGAATATATTAATTGCCAGCACTTTATCCTTGAGGCATAGTCTGGCATTTTTCCAGCATGCCTTTTAGACCAATAGATTTGATAACACCTCTTGCTCAGTTTCCCATACCGCTGGCCCTTTATTGTTGAAGAGTATCCTGAGGTATCAGATAGTCTGGGAGTTCATGATTAGTGTTGTGTTGGTCAGTGGGCTGAGTTCAGGATGTCAATCCTCATTGTGGAGGTTTTTTGCCAAGTTAATCTTTGCGTTTAACACTAACTGGTATAGGTCCAGTAGCTCCTTGGCACCCTGTAGGTTTGTAGGCAAGCTAATACCTACTACCATGTCATCATCTAAGACCAGCATTTTAAGCGACATTTGGTTGGGGTGGACTAGACCTTGGATTTTTGTGTCTACTGCCGCTAATAAAATGTTAGCCATAAAATTGAGCAAAATTGGTGAGATAGGGTCGCCTTGTCTGAGACTCTGCCTGACTGGAATGTCATTGGTTATGCCATTTACCATGATCGCCTTGATTATCAGGCCCAAGTATAGTTTTGTTATCCATGATCTAAAAGTTTTGGGGATCCAACCGCCTTTAACGCCTCATGTTGGAATGACCATGGTACTTGATCATAGTCCTTTTCCATGTCAGGGAACATGAGATATCCCTTCTCAGTTCCCCGCGCATCTTAGAGTACATTTTGGACTACACTGATGCTGCCCCAGACACTCTGGCCCTTGATGAACCGTTTTGGGCCTTATGGACCATGTGTGGTGCCACTACCATCAGCCAATTCAATCTTATGCACATTAGCAGCTTATAATCATCATTGGATAGTGCAATTGAGTGCCATTTCCATAGTTGGCATCAGAGTCTCCTTTTGTACAAGAGTACAATTTGGGTCTCCTGACCTCCCATGTTTTGCTGTCCATTTTGCAAAAAGTGATTAAATAGGTATTTTAGTTCCAGTGCAATGCAGTCACAGAATGCACTATAAACCTCCACACACATGTTGTCAGGTCCCAAGCTTCATTCTCAGTAAATTTTTTAGCACCTGCTTAACTTCATCAATTAAAATTTCATAAGAAAGGTTAGCGATATCTTTTGGCGTACAGCAATTGAGTGCCAGCTATTTCAGGTCAATTAGAGCATTTGTTGCTGATTTTCTCATTTCTCATTGATGAAATAACTCTCCATAGAAGCTTTCTATCTCACATATGATCATCTCTGGGTCCATTGATACTTCCCCTTCTGCCATCTCTACTTCCCATATCCTAGCCTTGGTTTGGATTTCCTTGAGGTGCACCAGGCCCTCTTTGGTTATTGCCCCCACTAGCTCTGATATCAGTAGGTAGCGTTGATCCATTGCTCCAAATCCTGTTTCAACATTAAGGCCTAATACCTTTTGTGCGTGTTTGGTACTCGCTCTACCATTCTTTACTGTCTCACCAAGTGAGCTTCAACCTATACAGTGCAGTTTTCAGCTGTTTTGCGGCGGCAGTTCGCTTGTAGGTTGTTGCTTTTTCAAACTTCATGCTATCATGTTTCATCTTCTCTTTGATCTGGATCCATTTTTCCAGAGGGTCTATCTCCAGGTGATTATCCAGATATGCGACCAGTCAATCCAGTCTGGTTTCAATTCTTCAGTGCCATTTCCCATCGCTCAGAATGGCTGGTGCCAGCTGCCATTCGCAGTTCCTCAGAGGTTTTTCCAGATTGATATCCATGTGGAAGATCATGTGGTCGCTTTTGGCATTTATATTGACTTCACTGTTAGATGTCAGCAGCTTGAGGTCAAATGACACCAGAATATAATCCAAGCGTGATCCAGCTTGTGGGGTACCAGCGGAGTCATATGTCCATCGCATTAGGTTGGCTAGGTCATTTTACTCTTTGTCAGTTGTGATTCACACCTCTATTTTTTGCTAGGTATACCACCATCTCATTGGCCTTTTGGTTGACTTTCACTTGTTGGGAACATATCCCAACTCACATTTGTCCAACAATTCAGGTATCCTGCTATAACCAACACTGCTTTAGATGGTACTTTCAATAAAAAATCCCAAAATATTCAGTCTTTGTGGGGTTTTGGCGAAGCATAGACTGCCACCACTCAAAGGCTCTTGCCAGTTTCCTCATGTGTATCAGTTAATATCAGGATCCTTCCAGAGTGAGTTTCCTCCCCAAATTCAAGGTCTATGTTCTTGTTCAAAGTGAAGATAGTCACATGATCCATCCAGAGGGCTTGACAGCCTATTTTAGGGACTAAGGATGGTTTGTTGTGTTGCATATTGAGCTTGGCACCATTTCCTTTTGACTACCTGCTTACATTTCTGATTTAATATTATGTCTAAACTATTGTTTGTTTTAAAATGGTGTAACTTATACCTTCTTTTTGTATGCTCGCCATCCCCTGAGCAATTATGGTCGCAATTCTCATATCTGGCTGGTTGACCCACAGGTATGAGGGTTAATATTTTTAGGGTTGTGAATTGAGTCATGGATGGAAGTTTTCTTGTTGGTGGTCGGTGTGTTGCTAAGGGTGGGTGGGGGGATTAGCCAACCTTTAGGGTAAGTCTGAAAGAACTGTTATTATATTACTGGCCATTTTGTGCACCTGGAATTCAGTCAACATCCCCATCTCCCAATCATTGGACATTGGGGATGGTTTTATTACCAGCTCCGGGTGTTCTATGGTCCCTACTGGTGGCGCAGCAGGTTCCCCCTCATCCATCGATCAGATTTCCACCCCTTCATTCAATTTTTTTATGGATCTGGCCTTTTCAGGTGATTTCCAATTGGCCATCTTTGCCAATTACGTCAGTTCAGTTGTTTGATTGTTAGTCTTCTTGGGTTGTTTGCCAATAAATTCTAATTTGACTTCATATTTTCTTTTGACTTGTTAGGCTTTGATTTTGCTTTAATGGCATCTTGTGCTGCCCATCCCTTCTTGAGTGATTTTTTTGAGTTTTCCTTTTGCCATAATTCTTCCACATGGATTATCCATTCCAGTTGGGATGGGCGTGGCACCATCAGTTTGGTGCTCGTTCCTTCGCCATTTTGTATAATTTGGGTTTGGGTTGATGAATAGGGCTCAACATCTGCTTTGGGTCACTGCCACTTCTTGTTCCCATGCTTCCCTATGCGAGGTCCAACTCTTGCTGTTGACATTTCATGTCTGCAACCTCCATTAGGTTCTATAGGAGCCATTCTTTGGCTTTTGGTCAAAAGAAAGTTTTGGCCCTGACCTTTATGACCCCTCCAATGGGGTCATATATTTACTCTTGAGTGGTCTTTCCCTTGAGATGGTGGCATTGGGCCATTGTATGGCCAGTCTGGTAGCAGAAAAGGCATACTTGTTTTGTATCTTATTGCTTGACATACACAACTATGCTTAGGCCAGGCAGGCAGATAAAACAAGGTGAGGCGATATTATCTGGCTTCATCCATGGTCCAGTTCATATAGAACTTTGACTGTTTGGGTGTGAAGGCACTTTGCAATGTAATCACTGCCAGCTTGCCAAAATCTTCATTCTTTCCCATAGTATGATAATCCAGTCCGGATTGCTTTGCACACCCATTCCCTCTCTTGATTGGTTGGGAGATTTTGGAATGTTACCCACCATGCGTTTTGGTTAGCATACCTATTTAGTTCCATTCACAGATAGACTCCCTTATACTTGATTCCAATCTTGAGGAGTTTTTATGGTCAAATTTACCTTTGATTGCAATAATAATATAGCCCCATTTGTGTACCCAGTGATGGTCAAAGTCCCCTCGTGCTAGTTCCTCGTTAAGCTCCTGATAAATCGACATTATCAGGTTGGGCCACTCCTCCTCCACACGCTGCAGGTGGATTCAGATTGCATCCTTTAAATATGACTTAGGCGCTATGCAATCTTTGAAGCCTCCGCTAATTAGTTGGTGGATATTAGATAGGGCTTCCAGCCCCATTCCATGTGTTATCATCTGTATGGGCTGCTGCTGCGCTGGAAAGCTTGGATTTTATGCTAGGCTAAGGTACTTTGGTGGGGTTTTCCCCTTCATTATCCAGACTACTGACTCATTCAGGCTAAATCCCCAATTGAGGAACACTTTGATCTGGTATATGCTGACACCATGATGATTCATGCTCCTACCCATTAGTGTCCCAACTTCAAGGTTATGCCACTTGAGGGCTTCCTTTGGCAAAGATCCCAGTTTGTACCATTTGAGGGCAGAATCTGGGACGCACTTTGGGTGCAGGTATTTCTGGAGGTCCTCCAGTGTAATTAAACTACGCTGGCACCAGTCCCTAACTTTGACACTTTCCACCTGCTGTCTGTAAAAATTTTTGCCATGGTGACTGGAACTCCCACCTCACACCACTGAAAGGCTTTGGAAGGGGAGAATTCCTTGGTGGCGTATGGGGTAGCTACTGTCAGTTCTGTTAAGATTTGCTTTCAATCCCAGATAGCTTTTAATTGGATCCCCGCTTTGAGCCATTATTGGCCCAGGTCTGGGGGTTGAAACCCCTTTCATCGCTGTTGCCACCGGTGGTGAAATATTGTGTTCCATCCTTGGCTGGGCTGACACTGGGGTAAGCCCCACTGCGTCCCAGTCTGCAGCCTTGGCTAGTGTGGTAGCATCACACCAGAGTTTCATCTTCTCAATGGGAAAAGGTTGGCCTCAGAGGGCTTTGTAGGTCAGTTTGTGACTCCCAGATCTACCCTTTTACAAAATTTGTTAATATTAACCCCCATGTGGAATCAGTATTTCATTTCCAACGTAATAAATCTGTTGGCAGACCAGTTAATGGCCTCTTCAGGCAAAAATCCTGTAAGGGTCCCCGCTCCACCGCCTTCTCCTTCATCCAGCCCACCTTTATCAGGTCAGATGCAGTGGCTGACAGAATTCAGGTGTATGATCAGTGTAGGCCTTGTTGGCCTTGAACCTGGCTGCAATCCCTTGGTAATGCCTCTTCTGTGGAGAATGTGGTGTTATACCATTCCAGCGTGGTGTCAACTTGAATAATATTTTTTCCATTTGAGGGTGGTCAAAATGTTCAGGAACCATTTCGAATAATCAGATAATTCTGTTGAAGTGAGTCCCAAGCTCCTGACAGCTTGGACAAACGCAGCTATTCCGGCCTCATTGTATTCCATCATTTTTAGGAGGTCAATACCTGCTTCCATCCAAGCCTTTGTGTCCACTGGCCTCAAATCTTCTTGCACTGCAGCTTTGATCACTTTATGCTCTAGGAAGAGTTTCATCCATTCAAGGGCATCTTCAGCAAATATCCATGATGCCTTGAAGAGCATTGGCTTCTCCAGTGATATTTGAGTGTTGAGCCATCATTTGGCTTCCCCGGTGGAAAACTTTTGATCATGTCAAATGGCTAAAATGGCCAGCATAATGTTTTTGAAGATACATTGTGTCGCCATTGAGTATAAAAACTGCAGGGCCTCCCATTGCTTGTTTTCATGCAAAGAAACATTGCAGTGGGCTAACATGTCCTTCTGGATGGGGGTGTACTTTACCAGGGCCCTAGTCACCGACTTGACTGCTGTCAGAGTTTTGGCCCCTTCAGTTAGTACTTTTAATTTTTTGATGAATTTTCATGGGTGTCTGATACTTTGTATTTAGTTCCCAATACTCCTTCATCCCTGATGGGGATGATCCCCAACGGTTTGATCTGATTGCTTTTTGATTCTGGGCTGATTTTTCCCCCATTGTCAACTTGGCTTTATTGGAGATTTCACCCAATGGTTTATTTGGGATTATCCCCAACATTTTGCTCTTATTCGCTGATTGATTCTTGACTGATTTTGCCCCCACTGTTGACTTGGATTTGTCAGGGATTGCGCCTGATGGTTCATCAGGGATTATCACTGACAGTTTGCTCATTTTGCTGTTCAATCATGGTTGGGGATCATTCTCCACACTGACTGATCATTATCAGGACAGGTCCCCAACATATTTTTTGGTCAATTGTTCTGATTGCCATCAGATATTTTCTCCATCTCAATTGTGAATATTTTTGTTGTTGCCCAGATGAACTGGGCCCTTGGCTTTCACTGGTTGTATCAGATTCTGTCTCTGATTCAACCAAAACTTCATCAAGGATTTTTGGTTTTTTCTGAAAAATTTACCTTTCAAGGTCTCGATCCCCTCACTTAATTGAGGTTTGTTGGGGAATATCCCTGACGCCATTATTCTCAGCATCGCTTCATGCTCCCCAAGGGTGGCTTTTTTTAGTACTAGATGGTCCCAACCCAAGGGGGATTCATCGATGTTCCCAAGGATGGCTTTAATAATCTGGTTTTCAGTGGAAACCAATACTGACGAGAAGTTACTTTTGCCACACTTGTCACTGAATTTTTGTTTTTTTGGTTGAGTTTATCGTTTTTTGGTCATTCATGTTGCCAATTCATTATCTGTCAAGCAACTATTAGTCAGGCTTTTACCATTTACTAGTTGTGCAGAGGCCTTTGTTGCCAGGATGTCGTCCAGATGGTGCGTCCATCTAGGCGTACTCTATAATTGTATTCATATTCAGTGCAAGAAAGCCATCCCTTTCTTTGTGCTTTGCATAGATGAGCGGAGAGACCTACTTAAGCTAAGTGGTATTTCCATGATCTACTGCTCTTTAGGTGCAGTACTTAACAAGAAGGCGGATGTTTTCTCTAGGATTGTACTTATCAAACTTAAAATTAAACAATGCGATTTGCAAGAGAAAGAGTGTTGTAAAGATAGGTCAATTGACCCACAGTTGAGCCAATTATGATAGAGGAGGGATTTGTAAAATCAATTGGGTCTTTGATTCAGTTTTGATTTAGATCAACTTCTAAAGGCCAAATAACTCCTAACCACTTAACAAAGATTATATTTCTAAAATTGACATAAAATTAGGTGTTTTTGTTGAGATAAGCCAGTAGCAATATTGCACAGGGCTAGACCCACTGAGCAATAGGACCAACAATATGAGGATTGTTGCCCCTGAAACAACAGAACTAAACTTATTTAATAAATATGGAGCACTTCCTCCCATTAAACTTCTTTATTTAATATAATAAACACAGCGGATCCTTGCTTTTTCGCTTTCTCTAAACTATTAACAACCCCCTTCCTTGATCATCTCATTTTTCTTGTATTGTAGCGACTTAAGATGACACCTCTTTCATGGCTTAGTAATTCTATTCGCCATATCTCATTGGTTCAGCCAATTCTTCATTTGTTAATCTCACAACGCCTAATTTGAGGCGATTTCCCAACAACCCAATATCACCTCATTTTGAGGCGCTCAAATTACCATAACTTATATCAAACTCAGCAGATTCCTTCCGTTCTGCCATAATGACTTAGGGCTTATTGTCCAGTTATATATTAATCGTGACATTACCCCCTCCTTGACTGGACGATAAGGCTCCTATTGCTTATACGCCTGGAGGAACTTTGCATGCACTTGGTTGATGATCCGACCATTAGCGGGGTCCTTGATAGTATATGCTTCCATACCTGTCTTCTAAATGACTTTAAATGGCCCAATCCAGTTACTGGCCAGTTTGTGTTTCCATCTAAACCCATGTGTCATGATTCCAATATGACTGGATGATAATTTTGGGACAGCTAGGGCAGACATTGATGAACATAGTATCAGTTATGATTATTTAAGTGCCCTGAGATGAGGCGATTTTGGGATATAATGAGTTTTTATCGGTTATAACAGGTTTTGTTGGATCACTTCTATATAAGGCGATAAGGCAATGTCAATATTTGACAATTATGAAGTAAATAGCCTACAATTAGGGTGACAGAGGATTAGGAATAACAAGCTGAATTAGAGAAGAATCAGTGTAATAGAATAGCTTAAGCCATGAGAAGCAGTATCATCTGAAGCTGCTGTATATAAGTGAGATGGGCGATTGAGATAGGTAGGTTGTTGATAGTAAGAAGAAACAGAACAGCAAAAGGTAGCTGTATTTATAAAAATAAATAAAGAATTTATTGGGGCAATTGCTCCTATTTTAAGTATATTTTCAAGTGTGTCCAAAGGACTGAGAATCCCCACATTGTCTGTCTGTTGCTCAGTGGGTTTGGCCTGTGAGAAATAACATGATGGATTCTAACAATACCGTCCAAATTTTATAACAGTGGTACTCACTACGGGGGGCCCATTGATCAACCACCTAACACTCCAAAACTCCAGTTGCCAGCCATGTCTTACACAAGCTGTGTTGTTGAGGAATTAACATGAAACACTGCACCAGCTGGATATGAGGAACCCAAAGTTACCTTAGATGCAGTGCTCAAAACCCAAGACGAAATCCTTCAAGAACAAGATGCTGTCATGCCCCAACTTAAAAGTATGTTTATCCAAATGAAAATCTTGGGACAACAAAACAATGTACTTGCCAAACAATTTAATGATACCACCAAACAGCTGCAGTGCACAGAACGAAAATTACCCAATACCTCTCAGTCTTCTCATTGAAACAATGATGAACATCAAGAGGGGGCATCATATGAGGAAGAATATGACGCTGGTCGGAGCTACTACACTCAGGATTGTAGTACTGGATACAAATATGAGTTGGAATGACACTTCCCTCAGGTAATGGCAGTACCGCCCATGACAGAAGGTCACGCTACCCCTGAAGTGGCAGACATGCCAGCTTCCGCTGCTCCAGCTCAGCATCGAGAAACTGCTTTTGGCTCTTGATCTGTTCCTCAGTATGGCCCAAAACCCTGGTATGAGGAGGTTAGTATCGAAAAATTACCTCTGTTTGACCGCAACAGAAACATTCATTGGTTCTTCAAATGGTTTGAGTTTTCAGCAGAAGGTGCCTCTGATAGACAGAAGGCTAAGTTGTTAATATCTGCCTAAGATGTTGGAAGCACCGATCAGGTCACCTGTTACCTCCCAAGTAGTTCAGTCACCTATAAGGATGTAAAGGATACCATACTCGGCCTGTTTGGGGGTACTTCTAAGATGTCACAGCAAAAAGAAGAATTCTTAACGATTGGATTTGTCAAAACGAGACTCTCCTAGAGTTCGCTGATTGATTCACAACAGAAGCCCATGTGCTGAATGGAGCTGGGTACTTAGCGGAAGCCAATATGTGCATTGCCATGTCCTCCACAGTGAAGCCATATCATGAACTTTCTAATGTTATTTCACCGCTTTTGGATGATGATGTACCTCTGCTCAAGATTGTACAGTTTTTATGTCAGGTATCCCATAACTTTCCGCTGCTGAATATGGAACAGAAGACTACCGCTGCTATGCACCCTCTTATTCAGGAGAATACTCTCATCTGATTCCAGCTCCGGTTAATAATCCTCAGCCTATCTATAACTCTGCGCCTCATCCTTGGCCAAATTATACTCCACAGTTTGATCAGCGACAATGGGCTGGCCATGAAAACCATCACCAAGCCAGTTATTGACTAGGACCTAGTTATGCCAACCATCAACAATCCGCTTACCAACCTGGGGCTGTTTATGCTGAATGACCCCAAACTTTCCAGTATGGACCCTCTTATGATAACCAAGGATGTGGCTCTTATGGGGTTAACTGCTACAAATGAGGTCGCATTGGTCATTTGACAAAATTCTGCTATAACTGCCATGTGAACTATGTACACCAAATAAATTTATAAGGGAATAGATGGAGTGGAGTAGAGATGGGACCCTCTACCTCAGAGATACCCACTCAAAAAAAACCCAGATCAATAGTAGTATACCCTGCAAAAGTCCCTCTGTATAATGATAGACTTATATATCAGCAACCAGTTGGAGGAGTAGATGTAGTAACCTGAGCTCAAGCCAAGGCGGCGGCGGAAGAAGAGTCCCCCAAACAACAGAAGCTGTATGCCTGTCAAATACTTGATCAAGCTTCTTCAGACCAACTTGATTCTGCCACGGATGCGCCAACTCTGAAAGGAGTAAACGTCACCCTTCCAGTCAATGCCATTGTAAAAGAATACCCCCAAGTCAGTGAGGGGATAATGAGTTTTCTTGGAAAAAGAGAGCCCTTAAAAGTTCATGTATTAAACATTCAATATTCTTCTTATTCTGAGTGTACATACTGTGATATTTTTTAGCGAGGTATAGAGTTCACACTATAATAGATACTGGTGCTCCAGTCAACATAGTTTCCACTAAATTGATGGCAAAGTTGACGTTGAAACCTGATGTGGACCATTGAATGGTGTACAGAACTGCTAGAGCAGTAAGCACCATCTCTGAGGGGGCTTACAGTTCGCTACCTCAGCGCTTTGGGTCCATTGACATTGTAGCCCAGGCAATTGTGCTGCCAAATCAAAACTACAATCTTTTAATCGGGACCACTTTCCTGCTCCATTTTGGGGCTGTCATTAAAATGATGGAGGAGACCCTCACCATTCTGGGTCAGCGGATCCCAATTTACTTTACCACTAGTGGAGTACCAAGGATCTGGTGCATATGAGCCATATCAACCTTGCCTACAGTGATGGGGTGATGCCAGTTCCTATCACTAACTAAAGCGCAAGACTCAGCCCCTTCCCCAGCAGATATATGAATATCAAGGGATACCTCTTTGAGCGGCAGGTCCCATATCAGTACCTTCTGGCCATCAAGTCCCTGTGAACTCCGAGTTAGAGGTGGAAGTTCCAAGTGGGTTATATGGGGAAGTTATTGGGCTCTATCATAAAACACGGTTTGAGCCACATGTGGCTCCAGGGATTATACTTCTGGGACATGAGGAGATTAAGGTTTTGTTAGAAAACCTCCAGAGAGAACCAATGAAAATCCGCCAACACCAAATTTTAGCATATTTACATCTGATTCCAATAGACAAGGTCCATCAGGTTCATGATTTTGGGTCATTGGATGAATTTGGTCTGCCAGATGAGACACCTGCCAATGTACTAACAGTGGTACTGTGGAGTAATTTAACTGGAATATCAGAAGAAAAAAAACCAAGCAACAGCTTTATTTAAGAAGTGTCATGATTTTAACCAGATGGAATCCTCCAATGTTTTTTGATATTTGGAATGATATAGCTAATCCTAGTGGAATGGTTTATTGAATGAATTTCATGTGCTTTAATGTGATTGCTGGTTAGTTGCTCCCCAAATTGGGTTGAGCTGAAATTAGTAATCCGCCAAGTTTGTTATTTTAGGTTTGAGTGGGGCCAATTGTGGCCCCAAATTAGTAAAAGGATCACCAGCGACTAATAAGCTGAGGATGATCCAATCTGTCAACAGAATCAGTGATTGACGCCAATGGCCATTCATGGTCTGTTGAGGGATTTCCGGTGGAAAGCTGGTGTATTGCTTCAAGATGTTTGCTGCCTGTATTGATCCAATGTTGGTGGATCTAATGATTATGAGTTTGAGGTGGCCAAGGATGTTTCTGGTGCAAAATTATTATCAAGATAAGATGTGAATAGATGTTGGTGAGATGCCAAGATATTCCAAGTCAATGCGAGCAACCAAAGTGGATTCTGGAGCAATTATATCAACTCAAAGGTCAAATATAAATTCAACATTTATTTAAATTAATTAAACTTTTCTTTCTCGTTGCAAACACTTTTGCAACCCATTCAATACAAGACTAAATCTAGTTTGATAATCTCATAGAGGATGTTAGTCTGCGCCCATGTCTGGGAGCAGTTGGGCAAGCAAGGCAAGAGAGAGCAGGCGGAAGGCCCGTGGCCTCTAACGTTTGAAAACGCCCCGGAGAATCTGGAAGAATAGAAAAAAATCTAAAAAAACCGGCGGTCACAAATTCCCTGGAAATACATGTGTGGCAAGCACGATGCAACCAGTACATCAATATGCCACATTCCCAGCCACTTTCATTGGTGAAATTCGGAGTCAGTGTATCTGGACAACCAAAAAACGGCCCTATGGGAAAAATTTGTGAAGTTGTACACAAAATTTTCCCGACCGCGGTGTACATTGCACCTCACTCCATGTCGCGCAGTTGGCTGGACCTAGGTTTTGAAAGCAAAATAGCAGCAGACGAGGCTGCAGCGGTGCGCATAGTGGTCAACCTCCCTGAAGGGCAATGGGTCATCGAAACTAAACGCACCAGATGGACAAAATCAAACCAAATTTTCCTCACGTTTGACTTTTTGCCTACTACGGTAAAACGTGACATTTTGGAGCAACACCTGAAAGATGGTCTAGCCATATATGGCGAAATACAATCTTTTGAAATGCAACATTTCACGCTGATGCCACACCTGTGCACCGGCAAAGCCATCGCAGTTCTGACCCCAACTGAGGAGATCGCGAAGGACCTAACCCAGATCCCGCACTCCACCTTTATTGATATCGCAGGGCACACCACCCACCCATTCTGGGTAACCATGGACAGCGCCCCCCATTTGCACCTACTGTGATGAGTTCAGCCATAAGGCACACGCGTGCCCCATTAAAGAGGGTGTTACATTCCAAGAGCACCCCTCGGCGGCCATGGCCAGCGGAGAGGCACACTACAAACCAACCGCAAGCACCAAAGAGGCTTTCCTGTGGGGAGCACAAGGCTGCTACCTATTGGTAAAGCCCATCTCCCCGCAGGAGTGGAAGAAGGCCAAGCAGGCCCATAGGGCCGTGGCCAAGGAAGCGGCCAAGGTCACCACCACCATCCCACACTCACAACGCCAGGAGGACATGGAGACCTTTGTGGCGGAAGCAACTTGGGAATCCATCACCCAATCAGATTGGGAGGCCCAAGCTGAACAGGCCACTCAATCCGAGGATCCGATGGGAGATTTGATCTCACCCAATCGCTGCACCCAAGCCCCAATTGAAACCAACTTGGGACCTATCCCAACCAAAAAAAATTTTTTTGCCCCACTCGACGGTGCACCAAACTTATCCACACCGCAAAAAATTCGTCCGACATTGGGAAAACAAAAAGCGAAGGCCAAAGCCAATGTGACTCTTTCCACAAATTAACAAAAACCCCAATAGCGTTGCTGCTAATACCCGCGCTGCTGTGAAAGCCCGTGGGGACCTGGAAGAGGCTGGTAGGCCAGGGGGCCCACCCCTCGCACCTAAGGTGCAATGGGGGAAACCTTCACTCTAGGGATACTGAATATTGCCGGACTCAAGGCCTCCCCATCCCAGGCTAGGAAACTGAGTTTTTTTACAAAATAATTTACCCATGGATATCCTGGCCATCCAGGAAACCCACTGTCCACGAGGTTCCGAGGATGCTTGGAAAACATTGCTCCTGCTATCCCTATCCTTTTGGTTGAAGCATGGTGGGGTGCTAATTTGGAAAAACAATTTTTTCAAATTTACATCTTCAGAAACATTCCTAAATGACCGAGTGCTCGTTGTCACCTTCTCATGGGCTGATGTTGCACACACAATCATCAACATTTATGCCCCAAACGGTGCACAAGAGCGTCGGGAATTTTTCTCGTCGGTCAAATCCCTCCCACTACCCCCCAATTCTTTCCTAATCGGCGACATGAACTGTTGGCTAACCTCACCAACGGACTGGTGGCCGCCCTCACCCCACGCCCCACAGGGTCACATAGAACTACGCGTTCTAAAAGCCACCCTTGGGTTAATGGATGTGCTGCTGCAACATGCCCCACTGCTCGAAAACATGACGCATCCCCACATCCACAACGGCCAATTAAGGTCCATGACCTGCATTGACCTTATTCTAGCGCCAGCAAAATTCCAACCCCACATCTCCCACTTCAAAACAACGAAAATGGAATTCTCTGACCACCGACTGGTCTCAATAACATACCACTTACCCGTCACAGTTGCAAAGGCTCCATATTGGTGCAAAATCCGCCCCCCAGAGCTTGCGTCGCCAGGATTTTCCACGTGGGTGGAAGAGGCAACTTTGGCAAAATTGTTTGTTGCACCGTTTTGCGCGGACCCCATTTCCACATGGGCAACTTTTAAAAAGCCACCATCCGCCACTATTGCCATCTCTCATCCAGATGCTCACAAGCCACATCGGCGGTTATATCGCGTGCACTGGCAGAATTGGCCCACTTGGAGTCCAACATTCCAGCCTCAGGATATAGCCCTACATGGGGCCAGAAGTGGGCGGAGGCAGCAGCCACCTCAACGCACTTGAAAGGCAACACAAACATTGGGTTTGTGTCCAATACAGGGCCACACGCATCACTAAAGGCGACAAGTGCACTGCATACTTCTTCAAAAAAATTTTTGCACCACGCCAGAGCGTGGCCTGCACACAGGTGCGAAGATCGGATAATTCTATCATGGACACACTGGCCAAAGTGGCAATCGAAACGCAAAGATATTACTCCTGAGTTATACTGAGCTGAACCAATTCAGCCAGCTGAAATGGCGGAATTTCTCAACAGAGCTCATATCCGCACTGTTTTCTGATACCCAGAAATAATGAATTTAATTACTCCGAATGAATTATGGACTACCATTCGCAGTGCGCCAAACTGAAAATGCCCAGGCCCAGATAGCATTCCATATGAGTTCTACAAAAAATATTTTAAATACATATCCCCATTGCTGCTAGCCTCACTCAACCAAAGCCTGTTGGAAACATGCCTCCTACCAGGAGGACATGAGGCTTTTACAGTCACACTCTTCAAGAAAAGGGATAGGCTAGACTTAGCCAACTGGCGCCCCATTTTTCTAACAAACACAGACACCAAAATTTTAACAAAAATCATGGCTAACCGTTTAGGGACTGTAGCATCTGCCACCATCTCTCCAGAACAATTCGGTTTCATCCCCAGAAGGTCGATTTGGGATAACGTGCACTCTGTGGCTAATGTGTGTCAGTCCACAGCCTCTGGGGCACTTGTATTCTTGGACCAACAAAAGGCCTATGATAGAGTAAACTGGGAATACCTTAGGGCCTGCTCCAACAATTCCGCCTACCTCCCCGCTTCATTAACTGGGTGATGCTGCTCACGGAATCTGCAACCATGGCTGTGCGCGGCCCAGGTTTCCTAACGGAAGTAGTCCATCCCTAAAGGGGCCTGCGACAAGGGGACCCCCTGAGCCCACTCTTATACAACTTCAGCCTTGACCCACTACTGCGAAATGTGAATGCCCAACTCACTGGGGTCCATGTGCCAGGCCAAACCCCAGTCAAGATGATGGCATTTGCAGATGATTGCGTGGTGGGGGTGTCTAATAACAAAGATGCACGCGCGCTTAAAGCCCTCATCCAGGAATATTCCTGAGTAAGCAACGCGGCACTGAACGCCTCCAAAACCGAAATCATCCTCCTTGGTCGGTTTCAGAACTGCTGGGCCCCAGCAAGTAGTTCCCAACCCAGCCCAGCTGCTCGCCCAAGTCCACGCCTTACTAACTCAAAACACACCGCTCCACTGGTGCTCCCCTTTGTGCCACGACCTACCATAGGACCGGTACGCCATCTGGGCGTGTGGTTGGAGGCAGGAGGATACGCGTCAGCAGCAATGGAGGGCCATATACTGGACAACGTGACGAAGCGAATCGCCTCTCTCAGAGCCCACCCTACTACCCTCACTGGCAGGGTTGTTCTTGCCAACTCTATGCTCCTATCCAAAGTCTGGTTTGGAGCCCACGCCATCCCCTTCTCCCCAAGCTTCTTCAAATCCCTGTATGCTTTGCTACAAGGTTGGCTTTGGTCAGGCCGCCCTCCACCAGTACGGCTAGAGGTCATGTTTGGCCCTCATCATCATGGTGGCATGGGCCTACTTGACTTCAAAGCCCATGCCGCCAAGATCCTAGGCACCTGGATTGCGGCCATCACTGCTCCTACACTCCCATCCCAACACTGGTCCCGCGCGGCCCGCTCCAACTTCTCCCGAGCCTTGGGCTCAACAATCCATCAAACCCCCACTCCCTGATAAATACCTCGCATCACACACATCAGCCACAGGTCCTCACGGGACCAAAACCCACTACAAACGAATCCTACTCTCCATGCGAAGCGCAGAATGGAGAATTCGTATTAGTGGACATACAACCCAAAGAGGCCGCCCCTCTCCTCAGTTCACACAAGAGGTACAGGGCTACCCATCCATGATGGCGTGATCCCCATTCGACCCCAAGTCCTATCCAGGGTGGACTACCTGGACATGATGGACATCCCTTATTCCACTGAGACCCAAAAGACTATCTGGAAATACGCACACCATCCTCTGTTGCAGCCTCAAGTCCGCTCCCATGTGTGGCGCTGACTGAGGCGGGTGTATCGTATAGCTGAGCGCTCTAATGCTTTACACTCATCCTGTGTCGTGTGTGGCCAGTATGGAACGCTGTTTCACCGCCTGGAGAAGTGCCCCACCTCTAAAGTAATATGGCGCGAAGTCCAACGTCTGCTAGGCCAGGATCAAACACATCCCTTCAGTCTGTCAAGAGATATGTTTGCTTCATCAATGGCCTCCCCTCCCACCCTCCCTTCGCTCTCTGGTGGTTGCAATCGCCATGTGGACTATCCACACGATTGTCTTGGATGCCATCTCCGGATCCATCCCCACCCTCCATGAAGCTGTCCACAGATTCCGGTCTCATTTGGTGGATCACTTTCAAGCGTGGATGTTTGGATATCTCCCACCACGTCGCCGGCAGCTGGTCTCCTCCTGGTTCCCAGTCTGGTTCATCAAATCAGACCCCTTCCTCCACACGTGCTCAATAGTGGCTACGCCCCCTACACACGTTCCCTCCCCCTTCCCATAAGTGGCGTTCCCGCTGGCAACAAGAGATAGCATCGCTTCTCTGGGGTGCCTCACCTGGTACTGAGTTTTGTCTCGTCTGAGTCATATTCGGAAGTGTCCGTCCCATGGTCAGCCTTCCCCACAATAAATTTAAAATTTATTTAAATTGTTTATTTATATGGTTTACCGGCGACTTAAGGCTGAGGATGAACCAAAACTAATTTGGACATCGGGAATGACAGAGCAAGAGGGTTGACACCAGGGAAGAATAATGTAAATAGAGAAGAAGAAGAAGAAAAGAAGTGGTTGTCTGGAAGAACCAGAAGAAGAGCCAATAGGTTGGCGATGGGTGCAATAGCCCTTTTGTAAAATAGTATAAGTACCTGGCGCTTCCTTCTCAATAAAAACCTCCCTTTGCCTATTCTACCTTTTGTTATAAGTTTATATTTATTTTGTTGGTTGTAGTTTAGGTTAAAGGGGATCCCCAAAATGGCATGGGTGACATGCCAAGGGGTTAAATGGCGCTGCTAGCCCCGACGCCTAAGGCAAAATGGCAAGGGCTGATCAGTCTTCATACTGGTTAGCCTGCCAACTAGCAGAGCCCATAGTCAATTTTCTGACATTGGTGCTCACTACAGGGGGACTCTGTTGGTTGATGCTTAAGTAGCTAAAGGTTGGTTAAGAGGTGGAGGTGATGCGCCACTGTGGTTTGGTTCCAGCAGTTGTTGTTGGCAGGGAGGGGCAAGCCTTGGACGCCCGCCTCACACAATGAGTTTAGAATTAGGAGGATTACCATCTGGTTAATTGGGGGAAAATGTCAGAATTATAACCAGATGGAATTTTCCAATAATTTATCGTTATTTGGAATGATATAGACAATCCTGGTGGAATGGTTTATTGACTGAATTTCGTGGTATTTATTTTGATTGCTGGTTAGTTGCTCCCCAATTTGGGTGGCCAAAATTAGTATTCCGCCAAGTTTGGTATTTTAGGTTCGAGTGGGGCCAATCGGTGGCCATAAACTAGTTTAAAGGATCACCAACAACTAATAGCTTAGGATGATCCAATTAATCAGCAGGATCAGTAGTTGACACCAATGGCCATTCATGGTTCATTGTGGGGGTTTTTGGTAGAAAGCAATGTATCACTTCAGACGTTTGCTTCCTGTATTAATCCAATGTTGGTGGATCTAACAATTATGAGTTTGAGGCGGCTGAGGTTTTTTTCCGGCGCCTCATTTATTATCAAGATAAGGAGAGAATAGATGTTTGCAAGGTGCCGAGATATTCCAAGTCAAAGCAAGTGACGAAGTAGTTTCTGGCACATGTATATCAACTTGAAGGTCAAATACAAATTTGACATATATGTGTATTAATTATTTATATGGTTCACCAGCAACTTAAGGCTGAGGATGAACCAAAACTAATTCAGACATTGGGAAGGATGGAGCGATAGGGTTGATGCCAGGGAAGAAGAATAGAGTAGAAGAAGAAGTTTAAGAAGAAAAGAAGTGATTGGCTGGAAGAACCAGCGGAAGAGCCAATAAGTTGGTGATGGGCGCAGTAGCCCTTTTGTAAATAGTATAAATACCTGGCTCTTCCTTCTCAATAAATATATTCCTTTGCTCATTCTTATTATGATTTAAGTTTATATTTATTTTGTTGTTTAGGGAATGAGTATAGGGGATCCCCAAAATGGTGCATGTGACACGCCAAGGGATTAGCTGGTGCTGCTAGCCCCAAACCTAAGGTGAAATGGCAAGGGCTGAACAGTATTCATACTGGTTAGCCTGCCAACTAGCAGAGCCCAAAGTTGAATTTCTGAAACCGCCCATTTTCAAATAATTTGCTGGTTAAATTAAAATTGAGGGTCCTAATCCCAGCTTGTCATTACCCTAATCAACCACTATTTAATCAGTTGCATAGCACTGAGAAAATTGTTGGTCACTTTTCTTCCTTTTCCTTCAATAAAAATTTTGCTAAAAAATCAAACAAATTTCTATTATATTATTCCTTCTGACTGCATCCCTGATGGCGTTTCCCTGGTGGCCTGTCAGTCCATATACCGGATGGGCTCTACCAGTACTTATGGCCACTATGGCCCCCTCCATCATCAATTGGATTCAGAAAGTCTGATATTTTTGGCTATACAACCCCATTATCATGAACTTCCAGCAACTTAACATGGGAATCTTGTGGCCTTATGTCCATCAATTGCAAGAGATAATTCGCCTCCTTGCCACCCCCTGTTGAAATGGCCCCATATGCTGATGAGCTCATAAAAACTATCTCTGTGATCCCACCCCTGCAGCAAGGCCCCCTGGGTTGGGAGTGGGCCCACTGTAGTTCATCGTTGGGATCATACTCACTGTTGTGCTTCACCAACAATTCGTCATTTCCCAATGCCCTGCTCCATATCAAGTCATTCAGTCAGCAATGCCTCTGGCATTCTGGCTTACTTTTTGGGTGCTTACGCATCCCAACTGGCAGGTCAGTCTAAACTTCTTCTGCCATTTCCATGACATAATTGACCAACCATTATTTCCAGACACTTCCACCTTGTTTTTTGAACTGGGCACTGCAGTGGTTACCCTTTACTAAGTAAATGTGCAATCAATAATTTGCTGTTTGTTGGTTGTATGGTCACTTTCCAACTTTGGGAGAAGTATCTGTTCTACCTTTGAAAAATATTCTTCAATCCACCCAAGCAGCGTGGGTAGTGCCTCCTCCTCCTTCCACTAGCCCAGAAGGAAGTTCGAGTGTCCCCTCCCAGGAGATCGCCATTTAAGTTCTTGACGCGCTTGCCAAAGTGCAAATGCATACAGCAATTGCGCTTAATAATGCTTCCACATTATCCCATGCCCAACAAGGGCTCGCGTTGTTAGACGCTGTGGATGGGGATGCCCGCTGTTGGGTGAGAGGTCTTTTGCGCTCTTTCTCACAAGCAGGAGAATCTTTTCCACTGATGCCTGTCATGTCAGCTGCCCTGAAACCCCTGTGTCACAAGAGAACCACCTATTCAGACTGATCTATGCCATGGCTGAAGCCCCTAGCCTGGTTTCTTTGATTTCCACCTTCCGTAAACTGACCCCTGCGTCAGGTCTCTCTATTGATATGATTCAGGAAGTCTTTAGATCAGGCTTGGATCTGGGTTCCGCTCATCATGAGGACTGTCCACTGTCCAAGGATCGTTAGATTAATTATGTGCCACCGTGACCACCATTAACGCCTTGCCCCGCCATGTCACCTGTTACCAGAAGGGGAATTTTATGATTGGCTTACCCAAAGTAGACGCTATGATGCATCTATCTCTGAACTAGCGGAAGATCTGGGTACTGATCCTGTTGTAACCCTAGGTCTGAGTTGGCTAATACAGAGTCATCTATAAGTGAATCTATTATGGCTCAGATGGAGGAAGTCGCTTCCCCGCCCTTGTACTCCCAATCTTCACTCTGGAGAAGCCCCCTGACCTTATCCCCAATATCCCAGTTATTTTTTCCATCACCAAAGAGTCAGAAAAATCTTCTAATAAACAAAACTTCGCTTATTTTCTATTGCCCATGAAATTTAGTGTCAGCTTGCACCATGTTTCCTTTGAGGCCCTGGTGGATACTGGAGCTGTAGGGAACTTCATGAGTGTCGAGTTGGCTCAGCAATTGGAACTGGGAATGGAGGCGGGTCTCTCAATGATGGTGGCCTTATCTGCTTCTCAGACCTCATATTTCATTCGCTGACTGGTACCTTTTTCAATCCACCAGTTCAGCTTCTGCAATCAATTTTTGGTCATGCTGAATCTAGTGTTTCCGGTGATCTTAGGTATGGGGTGGTGGCGCTGACAACATTTTAGGATTCACTTGGAGTCTAATACGTTGTCATTTGCTAATGATCATCTGAGGGGAGAATTTCCCTTGATTAACACCCTTAAGAAGACACAAGGAACCAGTTCTAACACTTCCTTAGTCACTGCTTTGGGCATTCTGGTTGATTTTCCTGAGATCTTAGTGCGCTATTGGAGAATATTTGACTTAGAAAAGGCAGATTGTCTGCCTCTGCATACTATGTTCAATTGCGGGGCTTGAACGACCATGGAGTTGGTGAACATCAACTTCCCGTTGTATCCCCATACAGCGGAGGAAGAAGTTTCACTCAATACCTGGTTGGACAATATGCTGAAAAAGGGTAGTTGTTCAAGGAGACTTCGCCTGTCGCCTCCCCATCATCTTTGCTAGAAAGGCGGATGGTTCTCTTTGTCCCTGCATAGATTACGGCCATTTAAACAAAATAAAGGTTACTGATCCCTACCCCCTGCCTCTGGAGCAGACGATCAGCCAGGCAATTGCCAAATCCCTTGTTTTTTAAGCTGGATCTGGTGAACTCTTTCAACCAAATTCGGGTAATGAAAGGGCAGGAATGGTTAACAGCGATCCAGACTAAGCGCGGCATTTTCGAATTCTGAGTAATGCCCTTCAGGCTGAAAAATGCTCCCGCTATGTTCCAACATATGATCACAAATGTACTGGGCGACCTTCGGTTTACCTGTGCAGTTGCATACATTGATGATATCCTGGTGCACTCCCCGACTCCTGAACAACACGTTACTGACTTGGAAGCAGTGGTGGCCGCCTTGAATAAGGCAGGCTTGTTCATCAAGCCTTCCAGGTATGAGTTTTATAAGGAGGAGGTTACCTTCATCAGTAAAGTCATCCTCAAGGTTGGTTATACAATCCCTCCCAACAAGTTAGATGCAATCCTGAGAATGGCCAACCCTGACTACACAGAAACAACTTTTGAGTTTCTTTGGAACCATCATTTTCCTAAAAAAAATTTCCCTGGCACTTTCCCAGATGGCCGCACCACTCCACCCCTTACAGGGAAAAACATAACATTTCGCTGGACGCCCAAATGCCAGCAGGCGTTCAAATTGATCAAAGAGGTTTTCATTTCTCCACCCATTTTGAAGCATGCCAATCCCACTAAGCCATATATTGTTGCATGTGATGCCTCATCAGTAGTGGTGGGAGTGGTCTTGCTTCAGGAGCACGATGGCTTAGAACACCCGGTTGCTTACTTTTTCTGGAAGTTCACAGCTGCGGAGCATTCATGAGCCATCTAAGACAAGGAATTGGCTGCCATTGTGTGGCCATTAACTCATTGGCGGTATCTGTTGCAGGATGCTCAACATGAATTGAGGGTCCTCACAGATCACCAGGCTCTTTTATATTTTTGTAAACCTCAAAAATTGGCACATCAGCAAGCCTGAACCTATTAAGATCTGTGCAGTTTTAACCTTAAATATGAATTTGTAAAAGGGGCACTTAATGTGCTTCCCAATTTTCCAAGTAGCAGCCCCGCCCACTGTTCCTCAGGTACAGAGGAATTGACTTCATTACCATGATTCCTGCTGCCCAAATTCTGCCAATCATCCCCCCCATAGTCTCATCTGTCACTCTGGCTTCAGACGCCCCACTAGTGGCTCAGGTTTTAGC
Organism: Massospora cicadina; assembly: GCA_022478985.1. Taxonomy (NCBI): domain Eukaryota; kingdom Fungi; phylum Entomophthoromycota; class Entomophthoromycetes; order Entomophthorales; family Entomophthoraceae; genus Massospora; species Massospora cicadina. The sequence goes on along the minus strand of JAKSZP010008098.1, from coordinate 62,489 downwards.
TAGCCAAATGGCTTACCCTGAAGGCGTGGAGTTGATTGAGAAGTTAGCCCACCGAGTCACAAACATTATCTATACTCCTTGGTGGAGGGACTCATTTACTTTTGGTCCCACATCTGGGTCCCCCTCCTTCTGATTGGAGGTATTCCGCACACATCACAATCCCCCCATGGTCAGACATCTTGGAAACGAAAAATGCATCGATTTGATTAAGAGGACCTTCAATTGGGCAGGTCTGACGAAAGAGATTCTGGCCTGGATTGCCAATTGTGTTACTTGCGCCAGGGCTAAGTTGGATCACTCAGGTAAAAATGGCCTCCTACACCCCTTATAGCAGGCGGAGGGGGCATGGACATTGGTGTCCGTGGACTTTATTATTGAACTCCCCTGTTCTAACGGTCTCACAGCTGTGATGGTGGTGATGGATTGCTTCATGAAATTTTCCCTTTTTATCCCTTGTACTTCTGCAATTATATCAGAAGAAACAGCCCACCTTTTTGTACGCCATGTGTTTTCTAATGTTTGGTCTCCCCCAGGAGATCATCAGTGACTGTGGTTCACAGTTCACCGCGCGATTCTGGAGTGAACTTCTATTGATTCTGAAAATATCCCCTGTCACTCCACGGCATATCATCCCCAGTCTGACAGACAGACAGACTGAGTGGGTTAATCAAGTCCTTGAACAGTACCTGCGCTGCTATGCTGCAGCCGCTCAGGATACTTGGACAAATGATCTTCCTCTCGCTCAATTTGCTTACAATAATGGGACCCACGCGTCCATGGGGTTTCCCCTATAAAGCAACGTTGGGTTACAACTCTTAATTTTTGGCCAGGCTGTGCTTGCACCCTGAGGTCCAGGTGGCTGCATATCACGGTGCTCACATCAGGTTGACTCAAGCCTTAGTGCGGGAACACCTCAATAAAGCCATAGATGACTACAAGCGGTTTACAGATCATAAGCGCCTTCTTGGTCATGATTTTATGGTGGGATCCTACGTCATGCTCAATACCCATCACTTAAAAATTCAAGCACCTTCCCATAAATTCGCTATTAAACGCTTGGGTCTCCATTTGGTGGAGGAAATACTGGAGAATAAGCCGTTTCAACTGAAGCTCCCTGCGCATTGGAAGCAACATCCTGTTTTCCATGTTTCTCAGTTATCGCCCTTCAATGGTACAATCCTTACGGAGCTGGAACCAGTCATCTTTGATAATTGGGAAGAAGCTGAGGTAGAGGCTATCCTTGCATCCCAGAAATCCTGACGTTTGGTACAATATCTTGTGGCCTGGAAAGGGTATCCGGCCTATGAGAAAAGTTGGATCAAGGCGCGCGATTGCACAAATTGCATGACCCTGGTTGAAGCGTTCCACACATCCCACCCCAATGCTCCCCATCACCCCCAAAAGATTGCAATGATTATGGCGATTAAGTTACCCAAGGCGCACAAGAATGTGGCTCTTGTGTAATTTCCCAGCGGAGGGGTCCTTTCTTTGGAAAAAGGAAAGGGTAATGTAAGTCCTGGGGAACATCCTATGGGTGTTAATCGGGCCATTTTCCTGTTTCCAAGCAAGAAGACACCAAAGAGGATGGCGGTACCCCTCATTACTCGGGTGATCTCACTCACATAGTAGACGAGCGCTGGGTAACAGCTCTTCCACTTCAGATCCCACCCCCAGTACCCACACTTACCTTGGCAGAAAATTTATGGGGAATCTGCAATATTTGCGCCAAGATTGTTGAATTGAGATCAACCAAATTTATTTTATGTGGTAAAGTTGGCTGATGTTCATATCTCAAATTGCCAGAAAAGCATGAAGACTGAGTTATTAGCTGGAACGCCCAACGGTTGCAATTTGTTTAATGGGCTAATTGAACAAACCCCCTCCCTACCAAAGTCATCAGGGATCATTCTCGATGGGCAGGATATAGCATCAGACGCCATTGTTGAGGGTTTGAAGTCCCCTGTTGATAATTTGGGCATTGTGGCCGATGTGATGCCAAAGACCAAATGAATGGTCCAGCAACTGAGCATGGGCAGATTGGGTGTCCTAAACCCATTCCCAACCAAATGGACCCATCTCTATGTGGGGTGGCCTTGGGGGATTCCCACCGCTTGTTAGGCCAAACTCCATCACGCCAACCATTGGAAATATAGCTGAGCCTTGGTTTGGATGTTCGAGGTTGAACTGACAGAGACTCAGCCCACCGCCAAAATTTTCAGTTTTAGTTCTCAAGGAACAAACCCACCCATTCCTGAACAATTCTCTGGTTAGGTCAAAATTGAGGGTCTGATCCCGCTTGTCATTACCCCAATCAACCACTATTTAATCAGGTGCATAGCACTGAGAAAATTGTTGGTCACTTTTCTTCCTTTTCCTTCAATAAAAATTTTGCCAGAAAACAAAAAAAAAATTTATTGTATTATTCCTTCTGACCGCATCCCTGATGGCGTTTCCCTGGCGGCCTGTTGGTCCATATACCGGATGGGCTCTACCAGTACTCTTGGTCAATATGACCCCCTCCATCATCAATTGGATTCAGTGAGTCCGATATTTTTGGCTCTAGAACCCCATTATCGCGAACTTCTGGTACCAGTACATAAGAATCTTGTGGCCTTACATCCACCAATTTCAGGAAAGAATCCATCTCCTTGCTTCCCGGTTGAAATGACCCCATATGCTGAGGAACTCATCAAAACTATCTCTGTTATCCCACCCCCTGCAGCAAGGCCCCCTGGGTTGGGAGTGGGCTCACTGTGGTTCATCGTCAGGATCATACTCACTGTTATGCTACACCAACAATTCGTTGTTTCCCAATGCCAGGCTCCATATCAAGTTGTTCATTCAGCAATGCCTCTGGCATTCTGGCTTACTTTTTGGGTGCTTACGCATCCCAACTGGCAGGTCTTTCTAAACTTATTCTGCCATTTCCATGACAGTTACCCCCAACCAGGTCAGTAGTACACCAGTCCCTGACAAGGCCGGTCAGTTCTTTTTTCCATCAGTTTTGCTAGTATCCTTTTCTTCAATGTAGTATTGAATGCTTGTGTTTGCATCTCAATCAGGATATTTGTCAATCAGTTCGGGTACTGCTCAACACTCATCCCCTGATGTTGGTTCTTCCACCAAATATAAAAGCAGTGGCAACGCGGCCTTCCTCTCATATAACAACTCAAACAGCGTTTTTACAATCGCTATATGATGAATGATATTGTAGGCAAATGTCACCAAAAACTCAGGTACGTTCCCCACATGGAAGTTCTTCCTGTGACCAGCTTCCTCATTGTTGTGGCCAGCATCCCATTAATTCGTTCCAACAGTCTATTTGTCTCCAACCAGTAGGGTACAGACATGACTCCTCAGACCCCATTATTTCATTTAATTGCGGGATCACATGAGACATGAAATTTGTCCCACTGTCACTCAGCAGGACCTGCGGGCATCCATGTTAGTATACTACTTGATCCATGATGAACTTTGCAGTGCTGGTAGCATCTACTTTCGTCAGAGCTTTCTCTTGAACCATCTCATCTGATGGTAAATAAAAGTATTATGTACTTGACTCCCCCTGTGCTCATTGTCACCGGTCCCATCACATTGATGGAGTTTATGCCAGGCAAATCCAGGGCGGACCAGTCAGTATCCAGTTATAATCTTATGTGGCTTGTGCAGCTGGAACTCTACGCAACAAGCTAGATAGTTAGTGACATCATAGCTGATTGACTCCCAGCAGCAGTACTGGCAAATAAGAATGGTTGTTTTTCTCAGGCCTCCCTGCCTGACAACCATATGAGAAGCTTGAGCAATAGCTGCTCTTTATGATGGCTTCAGGAATTGTAACCGCTTCCCTTTAATCATCTTATACACTTGTCCATCCATGGTCTCAGTGTTTTCAATCAGTTTTCCGAAGTGCACCTTGGATTTCTCAAGGCCCATTCCCAATTTCTCCATCAACCATTCTCTGGAATAGCTCATCCGCCTGCTGGTATACCATCTGGACCACTGGTAACCGCAATAAGCCATCCTCATTCTGGTGAGAAGTCCCCACTTGGTGGACAATCTTGTAATTGTAAGCCTGTAGCTAAGTGCCCATCGGGTCAGTCGTCCTTCTGGTTCTCTCAAATTGTGGAACTAACGCAACGAGGAGTGATCTGTCACCACTTTAAAGTGCGTTCTGTGGTTTTACACCCAAAACTTCTTACAGGCATAAATGACCGCAAGGCATTTATGCTCAGTTACAGTGTAATTCCTCTCAGCGGCTGAGATTGTCCAGCTCACATACGCCACCAGATGTACATCCCCAAGTTCATCTACTTGGCTTAGTATGGCACCGATTGCCATCAACGAAGCATCAGCTTGTATAATAACCTTTTGATCAAAATTTGGATATTTCAAATTTGGAGAATCAATTAGTTACAAGAGTTGCTCATAAATTGATTCCTGCGCTTCCGCATTCCATACGCATCCTTTCTTTGGATCCTTCAACACATGAAATAAGGGCTTGGCGATTTTGGTAAAGTCCCAAAATAAGTCTTCTGTAGTATCCAACCATTCCAAGCAACATTTGGATGTCTTGGACACTCTTTGGCACAGCCATTCATTCAGGGGCTTCGATCTTCTGGGCTTACATCTGCAATCCACTAAAGTTGATCACAAATCCCAGATATTCCAATTCTTTTTTGAAGAAGTGACACTTCCTCATCTTAATCTTCAGTTTAGCCACAGACAGTCTCTTGAATACTTTTCCAAGTGGTGTAGATGGTCAGTAAACGTCCTACTGAACACATTGATATTGTCTAAGTATACCAGGATGCATGACAACTTCAAGTCATTCAGTATAGCATCCATAGCCCTCTGGAATGTTTCAGGCGCATTGCATAGACCCTGGTGCATTCTCATTGGTTGGTATGGCCCCTACGCAGTAATAATTGCGCGTTTTTAATAGTACTAGATGGTATAATTGCGCATTTTTCTTGGTCTGTTTTTGGCAAATTGATGTACCATTATCCCAAGATCATATCCATCATGGAGAAATCCTTTGCTTCTACCAATCGATCTAGCGTATCATCAATTCTTGGTAGGGATATGAATCCTTCTTCATAACCTTATTCAGCTTCCAGTAGTTGATCACCACCTGATTGGAGCAATCTTCTTTCTTCATAATTAGAACTGGAATCGCCCAAGGACTTGATGATGGAACTAGAATCCCATGCTTCACTAGTTTGCTGATTATATCTACCACTACCACTTTGGCTGCTTTTGACCATTGAATCAGTCTCATCCTGATTGGCAAGCTTTCTCAGTGTCAACCTTGTGGATCACATCTCTCTCACATCCCTAATCGTGGTCATCTTAAGTGAATACTTCCCAATACTTTTTGAACAATTAAAGCACCTCCTCTTGCTGGCCTTCTGTCAGATTAGCGAATTGCACTCAATTAACCAATAGGTTGATACTCTTGGTTACCCTGGCAGGTAATCCCATCTCATTAAGAGTCCCAAAATTGTGGAATCTCCTCAATTTGGCCGTCAGGATTAGATGAACAAATGTGATGATCTGATTCTTTCTGATCTTTATCAGTTATCACCTAAATTCGCCAGGAGAACTCAAATTTCTCCATGGCCCAGCATTATTATTCCAGAAGCCACCCAAGGCTCAACTATGGAATTCTTCCAGGGGCTTCTGACCTCCCTATATAACAGCTCAGGTATCTCCAATGTCAACCCCATGTTGACTATCATCTTCAATCTTGGTGATATAAATTTCTCATTCCTGATCCTCAGTGGAATTCCCTAGTTTTCTAGGATTTCCGTCAGCATTTCTCATCACTTCCTTCCAACTAATTAGTATCAAATCAGGACATTGCCATCATTTTATATCAAGTTAATGAAGTTGTTTCTCCAATTCAGTGGAGCTTCCCCATCCTACTGATATACAAGATAACTTCTGACCTGATATGGTCAACATATTATCCTTGAAAATACATTTAACTCCTTACCTGTGTAGATATTCCATCCTGATGAGAATGTCATAGTTTTGGTTGGCCAAAACTATTTCTGGTGCAGATACCAACAAGGATCTGAATCAAGGTGGCAAAGTGCTATAAACTCTACATGAGATGGTGGTATTTGGCCCAGCTGTACCATACTCCTTCTTGTGTTCCAAGTCAGGTGTGATCTTCATCCTCTTCACCATCTTGGTCAAGACAATATTGATGGGTGCTCCACTGTCAATAATCACCCTCACCCATAACTCGATTTACTTGTATATCTATATATGTACACTCAGAGTATTGTAAGATAGTGTTTACTGAGTGTTTACTAGCGTTATTAGCCAAATCAAGGGTGTAATTTATTTGCGCCAATAAATCAGGAAATAATTTTTTATCGCGCTGAAGGGGATTGACAAGTTTGCCTCATCTAATTGGACTTCAGACAATTCATCTAGATTATTGGCAGCTCAAATCTTGTCTGCCAGTTGTCGGGCATACAGCTGGGCAATTCCCTTGATAATCTCAGGGTTGATTCCCTTCGCCCTAGATCTTGTCACTGAATTTACGTTCAATTTGACCACTTGATACAGTTGATCCTATATGTCTTCATCCACGAACAGATCACTGAATTAAAAATCCTTGTTCAAGATGTCTGGAGGAACTGGCTTCTCTGCAGCTCTAGACTGTTCCTAGTCTAGGCTGCAGGCCCTTTTCCTGATTCCTTGGTGGCAGCAGACTCTTTCACTTGGACCACGTTAATTTGATCCTTCAGCTTCTTGCAGTGCACAGTGAAATGTCCCTTCCCACCGCATTGGTAGCAGACCTTTTCTTTCTTATTTATCCATATGAATCTTTTGGGCTTATTACCCAGCATGATTCAGTTGTTTGTCTCTTTAGTACCTTTGTTCATCTTTGTGGGATTTGAATTGTGCACAGGATTAAATTTGAAACTTCTGTTTGGGGCATCAAAGGTTGCACCCAAAATTTTCAAAATTATTTACCATTTGAGAGGTAGTAATTTTTGCTGCAAACATGGAAGACATTATTTGGTGCCAATCATGATAGGGCCAAATGGCCGCTTGTAATGTGATTCTGGCGTAGAAGTTGTCCAATACCTTCGCTCCAACCAGGATTTGTGACTCCTGGTAGAACCTATCCGAAAAGCTTGCTAAAGATTTGTCCTTATGGGACTGGATGCCCATAAACTCCTGTTTGCACTTTGACGTGCGCATCAGGCTCCCAAATTCCTTCATTATGGCCGCTTTGGCCTCCGCGTATGACCAGCTGTCCCCCTCCAGGTGGGGCAACACTAAGTTCTGACAGTCAGTGTCTAGGCAATTCATGACTGTCAACGACTTTTGACAATCACTGTAGCTGTACATAGTCATATTGAACAGTCAGAAAAACGCTGGGACGTTATTGTAATGGAACATTGGCAATTTTGGCGCTGCCTTAAATTCCTCCAAGTTATCTCTAGCTGACTCTCTAGGTTCAGCCACTTGGCTTACTTGGGGAGTGACTTTGGGCATCATCTCCAAAATGGCAGCAAAAGCGAGAGTCATGTTTCTTGGGGTATTTGACTTCCCAATTATTGTATGAGGACTTCTTTCTTCAGCATCACTTGAAACAATTGTCTCACAATTGAATTTGTGAGTTTTTAGCTCCTTGACCTGCTCAATCAGTTGCTCGATATTGGCAATAAAATTTATTAAATGAACGTGATCCACTTCCCACTCCATTTTCAGATATAAGTTTCTCAAATTAAGTCTCCTTCTTTCTTCTTTAACGAAGTTACTTTTCCAAGTAACTCATTCCTGAAACTTGCAACATTATTTATCCCTTCCTCAATCTTGGTGACTCGTTCTTCCAAGGCTGCATCTTCTTGATGATCCGCCAAGTTTAGGGCATTTTTAGTAATGGTGACTAACTCCGTCCATAGTTTTCTTAACTTCTCTCTCTATGACATCCTTCTAAGTTTTTCTACTCAACTACTCCCATGTAGTGAGCACCAATTTGTAAAAATTTATAGGTCTTGATCATTATCAGCCAATAGCCCCTATAAACTTATTACCTTCACAGGTTTGGTTCTTGTAAAATTTATCTGCATTGTAATGTTGTTGATATAATTGGCTGAGAATAGTATGACGAGTATTATCCATAGTTAAATGGAATTCTTAGATCTTGACCCAACTCTTGGCCAGTATTCCCACTCAAAATACTTGAGATGTCTCAAAATAGGGATTCGTTACCTCGTACTGTACAACCTGATCTTCTCTGAGATTCCCTGGTGACAGTTTCTCCAGTTTGACACACAGTCAACAGCAATCCCCAATTTTTCCCTCTTCTTTTCTGGATCCCCACTCAGATCCTTACTCTTTTCCTTAAAGAGTCTCCCAATTATCACACACATTAATAATATACCTGAGAAAGAATATAACAATTGAAAGCTGAAAAAGTTTACTACTTAAAATATACCGGATAAAGGCTTCTTTTTTATTGTAAGTGAATTCTAGGGAAATTATAGCAGGGATTCAGTCATCTAACCTTCAGTTGACACCTCTTTGATGAAACACAGCCGTTGCCATTGAATCACCCATCTTATCTCAGCAGCAATGGTCTTCCCCATCCTGGCTAGGATTCTGTCATTGGACATCCTTGAGACCTAAACATAAAGAGTCAGAAAATGTGTCCCTAACGTTTTCCTCGATCTAAGCGAACCAACCATATTTGGCTAGTGACCTGCTTGGGTAATGGGACTTGTTTCTCATTAAGGTAGGTCTAAACCAACTGATTGATTTGCTAGTTTCAGGTGGCATCACTCGCCTTGCAACTTACTTACTTACATTCCCAATCAGTTGGTGATGAAACTTGACCAATATTAATCAGTACACCTGATAGTCAATCACTATTAGAAGCCCCTATTTCGTCAGCAATACTGCCCAACGAGATCTTAAGCATACATCCAGATCGATCCCTAATGCATATAACCAGGCGAATATCCTAGAATCCCCAAAACATAATTACTCAAAAATAAGGGTTAACTGATTTCCAGTTCACCTCAGATTGGGTATTTATCCTCTAGCAATTCCTAGTATTCTAGCAGGCTGGGAATATGGACAAAAACCCCAAAAAGTGCCTTTTGACGATCACCATATTTGTACATAGTCATATCAAACAGTTGGAAAAATGGCAGGGCGTTATCCTGATGGAATGTCAGCAATATCAGCGTTGCCTTAATTCCTCCAATGTTTTTCCAGCCGCCTCTCTAGTTTTGGCTACTCAGCTCACTTGGGGAGTGATTTTGGGCATCATTTCCAAATTAGCAGTAATATCAGGTAGTATCTTTCTTGGAGTAGTCATCTTCCCAATTATCATATGGGGAGTTCTTTAATCAGCATCAGTTGCCACATATGGTTCACAATCGCATTGGTGAGTTTTTAGCTCCCTGAACTGTTCAATCAGTCAATTGACATCAGCAATAAAAGCGCTTAAATAAACATGATCCGCTTCATACTCCATTTTCAGAAATAAGCCTTTTCAAATTAAGTACCCTTCTTTCTTTCATTCTTTAATGATGTTACTTTTTCAAGTAACTCATTCCTAAAACTTGCGACATTATTGATCTCTTCCTCCATCTTTGTGACTCTTTCTTCTAAGGCTGAAAATTCTCAATGATCCACTGAATTTAGGGCGTTCTGATTAACAGTGGCTAACTCCATACATAGTTTTTTTAACTCATCTTTAAACGACATCCTTCTTAGTTCTTCTGCTTAACTACACCCCTGTAGTGAGCACCACTTTGTAAAAATATAGGGGGAATAATTACTTTTCAGTCAAAAACCCTATAAACATTTTTACTTGCACAGGTTTGGATTTCGGGCAATTTTTCCACATTGTATAATATTTGATATAATCGGTTGATAATGGTATGACAACATTTATCCATAGTTGAATGGAAGTCCTAGATCTTGCCCAACGCCTGGCCAGTATTTCCATTTCATAACTTGTGATGTCTTAAGATAGGGATTTATTCCCTCGTATCATCTAACCTGATCTTCTCTTAGATTCCTGTTGACAATTTCTCCAGTTTGACACACAGTCAGCAGCATTCCCTAATTTTATTCCGCTTCTTCTCTGGATCTCCGCTCAGATCCTTACTCTTTTCCTTAATGAGTCTCCCAATTATTGCACACAGCAATAAGAACCCAGAGAATGAATATAACAAATGAATTGAATAACATGTACTAAACTAGTATATCTACTGTCTACTATTTACTACCTGTTTAACCATAAAAGCTATATACTGGATAAAACTATATCTTTATTGGTGAGGTCTAGGGAATTTATAGTGGGGGATTTGGAGCCCAAACCTTGGTTGACACCTCCTTGATGAAACAGCAGCCGTTACCATTGAATCACCCATCCTTATCTCGCCAGTGATGGTCTTTCCCATCCTGGCTAGGATTCCGTTGTTGGACATCCTCAAGACCTAAAATGGAAAGAGTCAATAAAGTGTCCCCTAACATATTCCTCTCTATCCAAGCGAACTAACCATATTTGGCAAGAGACCTGCTTAGGTAATGGGACTTTTTACCTATTAAGGCAGGTCAAAAACCAACTGATTGATTTTCTAGTTGCAGGCGGCATCACTCACCTCGCATCTTACTCCTTACATTCCCAATAAGTTGGTGATGAAACCCAACTTATCCCAATTGGTACATCTGATAGTTAATCACTATCAGATGCCCCTATTTTGTTGGCAACTCTTCCTAACAGGATTTTAAGCATTCATCTGGATTGATCCCTGATAGATCTGACAAGCAAATAACCTAAAATCCTCTTAACATAATTACCCTGTAATCAGGGTCAACCAATTTCTAATTCACCTCTCATAGGAAATTATCACTTAGCAATTTCTGGTAATCTAGCCGGTTGGAAATATGGGCTAAAATCCCAACAGCTTGTAACCATGACTTTTTGGGACATACTGTGGAATGGGTTGAGACCCATAAGCTGTCTTTTGATGAGGAGCTGGCCCAGCGGTGGGCTGATTATCCATTAATTCTGAGGTAGCATGGCCCTCTTTAGTGGACAACACATCCATCAAATTGGTGGATTGTCTCTCAAATTCATACCCATATCCAGAGCTGCTTTCCTCGGGGTAGTAGCACATTCCAGTGTCGTATTTTTCATAATACTTATCTTCCCAAGCAGCCCCTTGGCGCTCATTCACGTCCAACTGAGGGTCTGGGAGGTACCACCCATTTTTGCTCTACTCAATGCAGTCATTTGGTAGTGTCATCCAAGCGATTAGCTAGTTGCTTAAATTGTTGTCCCAGAATTTGCATTTGACTAAATGCGCTGTCAAGCTGTATGTTGAGATTCTGATATGATTAGAGAATTAGCCTTAAATAACCATGGCAGATTATCTAGATTCTGCCAACAAAAATTATAGAGTACAACTAATTGAGCGCCTTGGGATGAGGAAAATTTTGGGTTATGAAGGTATATTAATTGCCTCCAAATTGAGTGATAGAGTGTTGTCAACAAATGATGAATAATGAGATGTCAACGTATGATTAATATTGAGTGCATAGCCTCAAACTAGGGCGATTGTAAATTTAATAGATGAACTCTGCCAGAACCAATGAGAATATGATGGAACGAATAGTCTAAGCAAAAGAGTCAGTTTTGACTGAAGTCGTTGAGATATTAGAGAGATGAGAATATTGAAAGGAGGATGTGATTAGTAAGAAAGAGTGAGCGGATCAGAGATCATCCACTAAAATATTAAAAGTTTAACAAAAAAGTGTTGTCAGAGCAATAGCTCCCATTATACCATAAAATATTAATTTTACATATAAATTGAGGACCTACAATCTCCATATCATCATTCTATTTCTTAGTGGGCTTGACCCTGAGCAAAAACCCTTCAGCATATCTCAAAATTCCTCTGATTTTATAACAATGGTGCTTACTACAGAGGGCCCATTGATAAACCATAAAACATAAAATCATTAGTCATTGACCATGACGCATCAGGCTTGCCTTAATAAAGGATCTTTATGATATGCTACACTCATTGAATATGCAGAACTCATACTTGCTTTGGATGCAGTGCTCAAAAGGCAGGATGAGCTTCTTCAGGAGGTTTGTAGTAATGAGTTGCCTCCTTTTGATCGTAATGGGAATATTCATGAGCTCTTTAAGCAATTTGAGTTTGCAACATAAGGTGTTTCATATCAGTGAAAAGCGAAACTGTTATTATCCACCTTGGATAAGAGGAAGTGCTGACCAAGTTACTTGCTACCTTCCAAACATTTCAGTTACATAAAAGGAAGTGAAGGATATGGTGCTGCAATTGTTTTGGGGTACTGCAAAGGTGTTGCAGTGGAAGGAAGACTTCTTGACCATTGGGTTTTAGTGTTATGGGACCCTCAACATGTTTGGTGATCAATTCATGGTGGAAGCTCACATGTTAATTAGGGCAATGAAATTATCCAATTCTGATGTGTGAATCACAATGACCTCCACAGTAAACCATACTATGAGCTTTACAAAGTCATGGCTCCATATTTAGAGAATGACGTACCCTTGCTTAAAATCATTTGCATCTTGCGCTATCTATTCACTAGGTTTCATCCGCCCAATACAGAGTGTAAACTTACTGAATCTATTGCCAAACCTTCTCATTCAGAGAAATTATTCCACCCTGTTCCAAGTCCACCTAGTAATCCCCATACTTATTATCACTATGCGCCTCGCCCTCACCAAGTTGCCATCAGCAGTTCGCCTATAAGGTTGGTCCTGTTCACGCTGAGTGACCCCAGTCCAACTTTTGGCGTGGGCTATCTTACAATAATCAAGGACGCAGGCCCTATGGGGTCAATTGTTTTGAATGAAGTTGGTTAGGGCACCTGGAACGAGGTTGCCCCAGCCATCAAAACCATCACATACAGCAGGATCAGTACTATCAGAGAAAAATCAGAGCGGAGTAGAGATGTGACTTTCTACCTCCACTATTACAACCTCATAAGTCCTACCTGAAATTTATGTAAGTACCTGCAGCGGATCATTCTCAGTATGACGACGCATCCTTATATCTGCAACTGGTTTGAGGGTTAATGTATTGACATGAGCTAAAACAAATGACACGGCAGAAGATGGACACCAGGAGCAACTGAACATTATGCCTGTCAAATGTTTGACCAAATTTTCTACAGAGGAGCCAGATCTGTCCTTTGATGCACCTTTCTTAAATGGGGTGAACTCTGCCCTCTCTATGGACGCTATTGTTAAGAAGTACCTAAAGTTGGGGGGAGGTTATGGGCTTTTTGGGGAGAGGAGATCCGTTAAATGTCCATGTTTTAAATAATCAGAATTCATCCTACTATGAGTGTGTATACTGTAACATTTTCATAGCTAAAACCTGAGTTTGTGCGATAATAGAGACAGGTGCCCCAGTCAACAAAGTTTCCACAACCTGATGGCAAAGTTGTCATTAAAGCTGGATGTAGAGCACCGGATGGTGTATGAGATCACTGAAGTGGATAGAATGGTCTCTGAGGGAGCGTACAGCGCGTTACCTTTGCAGTTTGGGTCAATTGTTGTGGTAGCCCCAGCAATAGTGTTACCAAACAGTAATTACAATTTTTTAATTGGAACCGCCTTTCTGCAACACTTTGGTGCTGACGTTGACATGACAGCAGATACATTCAAACTTTTGTTACAGTAGATCCCAATTTATTTTTATTTCTAGTGGAGTGGCGAAAAACCAGGTGCACATGGGATATATTAATTAACCTTGCATGCAGTGAAAGGTGATCCTGGTCTGTTATCATTGACTAAAAGCAAGATCTAAGACCTTCTCCAGCAGATATATGAATAAAATGGCTACTTCTTCATACTGCTGGTCCTATATCTATTCCTTCTGGACACCAGTAATAGTGAACACTGAATTGGAGGTAGAAGTTCCAGCTGGATTCTATGGGGAAATTATTGGGCCATACATGCAATTTCAGCTTGAGCTCACGTGGCTCCAGGCATTATACTCCTGGGATATGTGGAATATCAAGGTTTTGTTTTCAAATTTGCAGCACAAACCAATGTGAATCCGCTGACATCAAATAGTGGTGTATTTACGCTTAGTCCCTGTCGAAGAGGTCCTCCAGGTCCATAAGTTCAGGTCACTGGACAAAATTGGGTTACTGATTGATTCAAATCCCACATAATGATGGTGGTACTGTGTGAAAATTTAATTTTTTATTGGAAGAACAGCAGGATCAAGCAATATCTTTATTCAAAAATATAAGGAGATTTTTGCTTATGACAATCATGACTTAGAATGCTCTTGGGGGGTGGTCCATTGAGTGGACACTGGGTTCATCCTCCCATCAGGTCTCAGCCAATCCACCAATAGGGGTCAGCTGAAGAAGTAGTAACCGAGATTAAAATGATTCTCAAACAAGGGATGCTTGAACCAAAAAAGGTCTGTGGGCTTTACCCATTCTTATTTAAAAAATGGCACAAACTGGGTAGTGATTGACTACTGGAAGCTTAACAGCGTACCCAAGAAGGACTCATACCCCTTGCCATAGATCAATGATGCATTTGATCATTTAGCTGGAGCTAGTTACTTCTTGGCAATGGTCTTGATATTGGGATACTGGCAAATTGAGTTGTCTAAAGTGGAACAGGAGAAATGCCCCATTATCACTTCCAAAAGGCTTTCTCAAATGACTCATATGCCACAAGGGCTGTATAATGCCTTGGCTACATTCCATCAGGCCATGGATACCATTCTCGGTGACCTGAAGCTGTTGTGCATCCTCATGTACCTAGAAGACATTAATGTATTTTCCCACACGTTTTCTAAGAACCTTACCCATTTGAATGAGGTATTCCGCTAGTTGGCTGAGACTAACATCAGGACAAGCCCCAGAAATGCCACTTTTCAATGACCAGATGGAGTACTTTGGGTTTGTAGTAGATGCGACGGTGCTGCAACCTCAACCTGTCAAGGTGGAGGCTATCCAAAATATGACTACGCCCACCAGTAAGCGTGACAATCAGTATTTTTGTGGATGGTCGGTTTTTACTGGCGCTTCATCACTAACTTTAGCTGTGTCTTGAAATCAACCGGTGGTTTATTCTAGTGTGCCAGATCAACCAGTATGAAGACTGGTTGGCCCTTTACTGTTTCTACTTCATAGGCGTACCAACCCCTTAGTAGTCCACGTCCAAGTCACCAACACAGCAGATCAATGACTTTGCCTTGGCCCCAGGGTTTGTGGTGTACCTCGGCGAGTCTGCCCCCATCCTGGTTGACAAAGGCACTCCCACGCTGCCCCACCATCCTAACCCTTCTCCAACCCATCTGAGCATGCCCCATCAAGTCCAGCCCCCATCCTGGGTGGCCAAGGTACTCCTGCGCTGCACCCCACAGGATTGATGGAAAGTTGGCAACATCATTGGTGGCTGGTTTGCCAGGTTACCGCCTGTTCCTTACAAGGGAAGGTCCTGGAGCTGGCAGCATCAGCCACTCCAGGTGCATCACCTCACGCCGACATAAGGGATCTCCAGTCCAATTTTCCTCTAATCTAGATGACAAACAACTAATAACTAAAATCAAATTGGCGAAAGAGAGATCTTTATTTGGAGGGAAGAATGACTATTTATACAATAGGCTACTTCTTTTATTAAACCCCTTGGCCATCCAAGCTGGCACTTCTATAAATCCTCAATCATTCATTGTAACAATTACCACCCATCCGCTTGTCTATTCACCAATTCTATATTAGGTCAATCTATCCTCAGCACAAGTTGCCAGCCAATCATATATAAATTCGTTAGTTAAATACAACTTTGAGCATCCTCAGCATGAGTCACCAGTGCTCCAAATTAGCAGCGGAAGCATATTCAGATGCTTGGCAATGGATTCATCAGCTTTCCGCAGTAAATTCTTACAATTAACCTTTGGGTGGTCAACTGGCAGCAAACGCATATTTCTTCAAACCTAACTTTAAAATTAATATTTATACCTATAAATAATATCAAACTAGGCAATTAGCTGGAAATCATGCCCAACTAACTGACACCCCTAGTTCTGATATTATCAGGAGAAACATATCTGGTTAGTTTTTCAACAAGCTGTATTGAAGGTCCAATGTTTGAGTTACTAAAGAAGGATGCTGCATTTGAATGGATGGAATGGTAACAATGTTCCTTTGATATGCTTTGGATGGTGTTAATCAGTGTGCCAGAATTACGCTATCCCAAATTTGATAAAGAATTCATCGTTCAGATGGATGCATCCCTTTCCACTGTGGGGGCAGTCTTATCCCAAAAGGACAATGAGGGGGAGGAGAAACCCGTTGTGTACTGCAGTTGGAGCCTGAATTGCCATGAATGTAACTATACCATAACTGAGTGGAAGTGCACAGCGGTGATCTATGCATATAAGCAATTTTAAGTTTACTTCCATGGAGTGTAGTTTAAAGTTGTGAAATATCAAGCTTCGTTTTATGTTTGCAGAACCTCAAGGCGCCTGAAGAGCGTCTAGCCTGGTGGTCCCTCAAACTGCAGGCTTTTGACTTAGAGATTCTTCACTGACCATAAGCAAAACACTAGAACGTGGATTGCTTGTCAAGACTACCAATAATTGCAGTTACAGCGGATCTGAGTGACATAGTGTATGAAAAGATGCTCAGAGGAAATTATGATGATGAGCTGCTACAAGTCATAAAAGGCTCTGAATAAAAATTGGGCCTATACCTTCCAGTGGAATGGTGAGTTGTACAACCGAATCAGCAATTGACAGTGAACTTCCTGCAACCCTTGGCGTATCCTAGCATTATCATGAGCGCCCACAAGGCAGTTGGACATGGTGGTGTGCGCAAGGCAATGAAACTGTTGCGCCCTTGGTACTATTGGGAAATCATGAACTTTGACATTCTGGAAACCATTTCCTGCTGCCACCAGTGCCAAGTGGAAAAGCCGTTCCGCCAGAAGACTTTCTATTGGTTAGTAAAAACCAATTTTGCATGGAAAAAGGTTTCCCTTGATGTTGTTAGCCCACTGCCAATGAGAGCTAACCGATCCAGGTACATTCTGGTGGCAACCAACCACTTGACCAGTTGGGTTGAAGCCAATCAATACGGAAATTTGGGTGCGGTCACAGTGGCCAAGTTTGTGATGGAATGTACTTTCAGCGACATGGCTGTCCTTAGTTCATCTTTACTGACAACGGAACCAACTATACTCTCAAATTTTACCCATGCTCAAAAAATTGATGGCCATCCTTGGAGTAAATAATGACCTTATATCTCCCTGAGTCTAATGGTATGGTTGAACAAATTATAGGCCTTGGTGAACATAATCTAGAAGTTGGTAATGGATTGATCTTTTAATTGGTGCTCTCTCCTTTGCACCACCAACTTTTCTTATATTATTAGCTACCATTACACCACTGGGAAAAGCCCCTTTCAGCTACTATATGGACACACCCTGCCCTTCCAGCTCTGCTTTATGCGTGCATGGAAGACACCAGTGTAATGTATTACTACCATTATTTAAATAACTTAGCGGATGCATTGATCAAATTGCAAAGGAAGTGTAATCCTTCAGCTTGGCTAAAAAGATAAGATGCCAGGCTGCCGATTTGGAATGGCGTAATGGGCTAGCTTAGTTCAAAGATGGCGATATGGTTCTATTCCATGATCAACATGGGTTCAGGTGGAAACACAAGTTGGCCAGTATTTGGATTGGTCCATTCAAAGTTATAGAGAAAACAGGTGTCAACGCCTATACTATCAAGGACCCCATGAACGGTCAGATTTTAACCAAGTGCATACAAAGTTCCTTCATGTGTATAAGCGATAGTATCCAAATCCAGTCAAGCAGAGTGTTATATTGATATTCTGATATGACTGGATGATAAGTCCAAAATAGCTATGGCAGATCATTTATTTTCCGCTGACTTTAATTATAGAGTATGAGTATTTGAGCGCCTTTGGATGAGGGGATATTAGGTTGGAAGATATATTGAATTGCCTCCAAAAAGTTGACAAAGTGATGTTGACAAAGGACAAAAAATGAGATGTTGAGATATGACATATATTGAGCGGATCATCTTGAACTAGGGCAATTGTGAATTTAATAAATGATGAACTCTGTAGGAACCAATAGTCAAATCAAAAGGGTCTGTGTCAACTGACAGCACTGAGATATCAGTGAGATGAGAAGATAGAAGGGAGGAGGTAATTAGTAAGAAAGAGTGAGCGGAGCAGAGATCATCTGCAAAAAATATTAAAAGAATAATAAAGAAGTGTCATTGGAGCAATAGCTCCCATATATCATATTATATTATATTTAAATATATTGAGGACTAACAATCTACATATCATCATTCTATTGCTCAGTGGGATTGAACCTTTGCGATACCCTTCAGAATATCTCACCACTTTTCCTAATTCTATAACACTACATAACTTCATTCACTCCTGAATAAGATCTTTTCATTTTATGAGCACCATGTCTAAAGAAAGTTTGAGTTCCTCATATTCAGATGGTGCAGTGTGTCATGGTATTTCCCATTAAAGCAGACTTGATGTGACATGGCAGGTGACTGGAGATTAAAAATTTTTAGTAATTAATCAATGGGCCCCCTGTAATGAGTAGCTCTGTTATTTTTGGCAATACCATTAAGATACGCTGTAAGGGTCACACAGGTTGAACCCTGAGCAATGGACAGATGATATGAGGATCATCAGTCCTCCAAACACAATTAAAAATATAATAAGATTTGGAGCAATTTCCCAGACAACACTTTTTTATTTAATAATTACATCAATTCCTCACTATTCCGATTTCTCAAGACTAACAATCCTCATTTCAATCGCCCATCTCACTTCTATCTCAGCAACTTTGGCAATACGGATCCCTTGACTTAGACTATTTGTTTCTACAATATTCTCATTGGTTCTGGAAGGATATGGCATTTTTAAATTCCTATTGCCTTAGTTTAAGGCAATCCAATTAGTATTTGTTGAATGTCAACATCACCTTATTGCCTTAACTATAGGTGATCTAATATCAATCCTTTTTAGCCCAATATCGCCTCATCCCAAGGCGCTCAAATAATTGTAAATAATAATCATGGCCGGCGGATTCTCACCATTTTGCCATAGCTATTCAGAACTTATCGTCCATTCATATCAGACTCTCAACATATAATCTTAAAGTCATTTTACATCTCATATGGATTACCTACGAGATTTATTCAATTGACTTTAGAAAGCTTCATTAAAGTCAAAACCATCATAGTGTTCATTTTTAGGAAATGAGATGGAGTTTCTCAGATATCATAAATCAAAGAATGGAATTCAACTTCTTACTGAAAAGATTGACAAAATTAAGAAGATGTCCTGGCCTGCTAACTTAAGAGATATACAAGTATTTTTAGAGATGGTTAAATACTGAAAAAAGTTTATCCCTAGTTTTGCGAGTTATCAGGGCCCTTCACTTACTTATTACAAAAATAATTACCTTTTGAGTGGAAACTTTAACAAAAACTGGTTTTTAATTTACTTATGACTGCCTTGTGTACTCAGTCCATCCTATTAAATACTTTATTTGATCAGCCTTTTATATTGTTTACCAATGCCAGTGATGTCACGGTTGAATCAATCTTCACTCAACATGATGAAGATAAGGTTGATCATCAAGTCGCCAAATACATTAAGGCTCTAAGTAAGGTGGAGAGAAATTATTCATGACCAAGAGGGAGTGCCTGGCTGTCATGTAGCTATTATACAGTTTCATCCCTACCTGTATGGAACTCATTTCACCGTGGTCACTGATGCTTCATTACAGTAGCTACAATAAATGAAGGACCCCTCAATGTACGGTTAGTACTCAGGGCCCTTTGCTTACAAATTATGATTTCTCCATTAAACACAATGCTAGAACAATCCATCAGATTCAGATGGTCTATCCAGGAAGCCAGTCTTGGCTGTGTTTATTCCTGAAGAGATAAAATTTATATTTTTATTGGCAGACTGAAAAAAAGAGCTCTTGAGACTAATGAAATACAGGATGAACTATGTAAGAAAACTGAAAACACTCATATTTAAGAAGAATTGAACTATAAACTTATTAAAGGTGATTGGATCACCTATATCTGACCCCCTTCTTAAACTGAATTAAAATCTGGAAGGACATAATGCAATTGGCCATGATGCCATTAAGAAAACTTACAAATGGCTGAAGCTCAATACTATTGGGTTAGGATGTTAGAGGCCATACATGAAGACCTTGAGGCTTGCCATTGTCAAGAAGTTGATATGTCTGGACGATATGCTTTAAATTACAGCATATTGGAAATTAGAGTCAAGATGAGTCTCAAGATTGAACTGAAAAGTTATATGGATGAAAAGAAAATCAATTATTGTTTCAATTAACTGGCAAATTGAGGGAAATTTTTCCAAAACCTTGAGATAGATGAAAACTCCTAGAAAAAGGAAAAAGAATAGGAAATCACCAAGCAGAGGATGCATTCAGCTTAGGAGACTGAGATTTTGGAGTTGAATAAAAGATTGAGAAGGGGAGGTTTTTGGAGGTCTTGGCAGATAAGTCTGTGATTCTTAGAAGATCAATAAAGTGTCGATAGGGGCGGTTGCTCCATATAACATTTATCAGGTTTTTATTAGAGTTGGCAATCTTCATATCATCCAATTAATTTGCTCAGTGGCTAATACCCTGTGTAAACCAACTCAGCGTAATAAAACCATTACACCGAAAAAATAACATTAGTTCCCACTACAGGGGGCCACTGGTCAACTGTAGTCTATCAACACAAGAGCAAAATGGAAAGCCCTCACTCACTATGACAAAATCTGATCATATTTCACGCTCAACATGTTGAGGAAGCTCTGGAAGCATCCAATGACAAACCAGTACTTTTTACAGTGACAGAGCTGTGTGATGAAGATGCTATGATTAATTTGCAATTAGAAACTTGTCCTGTATTGGCGGCAGATCAACAAGGTCGCTCTATTAATGTGACCCCCACCAGGTGTATGGTATTATAGAATGGCTTCTATGGGGTATTGACTCTACGAAGAGGAGGTGGGGAGCATGCCTTGAGTTTGTTCTACAATTATCAGGACCAAGAAACCTGCTATGCATTGTATATGTCCTATCTGGATGCAACTACCATGGGGATTTCTCATTGACTTAGTACCCACGGAACCAAAGAGTATTTTGTCATGTATGTGAAGCCATCTATCCACCAGCTACTTCATGTGCTGGTTTGCCATAATATTGAGATTGGGGATGTCATGTGGTTCATTCAAGCGCATCAGAATTATACTCACCTAATATTTGACCATTTTGATCACTCTTTTTCAGAGGTGCAGGGGATGCTGGTACAGGTGGACCACCGTGCTGGGGATGTCCACCATTGTTTGGACATTTTGGTTCCACAGTTGAATCAAGAGTTACCTCGAGTGATAGGGGAACTGTTTGATCAGTGCATTCTATTGACATAATGGATTTGGGATATAACTACATTAGGAAGCAACGCTGAGCGTTTTATGACAGACCTGGAGGAATGGGCGGAAGCACTTGAATTTTCAATAGCTCAGTTCAGGGAAAGGGCAACGCTGACAGAGCAGAAGATAACTGATTATGTTGGCTTCATAGAAGCTGAATTCAGCTAACTTTGCAATGAGTGGAGTAATCAGCAAGGCTGACAACACGCTCATCCCCTTGTCAACGTCCCCCAAAAAATCTCCAGTTGTACGTTGGGTTACAAAATTGGAAATCGTTAGACATGCTGAGCACTGTCAAGCCATTCCTCTTTTTATTTATTAGGACAGTAGAGTATGCGGATATACAAGTATGACTAGATACCCTTCAATGGGCCAACAAGTAACTGGTGCAAGAACGAGCCACCCTCATTAACCATGTAGATGACTCTAACTGACAAGTGCATGACGCTGGCAGACAGCACGCAAGAATGCAGAACAAAGTGGAGGACGTTCTCTCATGACTTCAGGCAGTGGAGCGAAAGCTGGACTCTGAATGGGAATTCTGTCATGAGTTGCAAAATTAGTATGAGACGCTTCAACAGGAATTTCAAGATGGCCAGTGTAGGTGTTACTTAGTTAAAGTGGAACAGATATTCAATGAGAATTTTTCTGAGCAAGCTGGAAATGGGGGATAAGGTGCAGTTAGTGGTGATTTGGGGGAAAAATTCTATGGATCAGCCAATGAGTATCCCCCAGGGGTCATGGAAGACCCTCTTCGCAATCCTACTTCTTCTGAGTCCAATTTGGCGGATTTGCTTCCATCTACCCATCCCTGCGATAGCTCACAAAGGGATGTTCCCCCAGTCATTCAGAACCCGATTTGGCTGCTCCTCGCGGCTGTAGCCTGGAGCAATGTGAAGCTGTTTGAATTGAGAAATTACTGCCCTTCAGTCATGATGGGAATATGCACGATTATTTTAAGCAATTCAAATTCACCGTGGAAAGGGCCTTGGATCAGCAGAAAGCAGAACAGTTGCTGTCCGCTTTGGATGTGGAGTACGCTGATCAAGTCACCTGTTACCTTCCAACTTAGCTCAGTATCTTATGAAGAGGTAAAAGTGACTGTTCTCCAGCTGTTTGGGCGCGGGTAAAATGGTTTAACAATAGGCTGGCTTCCTGACATACAGTTCCACTGATATGAGTCTCTGTTAGAATTTGCTGAGAGATTTGGAAGAATCACAAGTGTTATTAGGAGCCAACATTTTATCTACTGAGGACATAGGTTTAGCAATGATGGCAGCAGTCAAGCCATATTGGGAATTATATAACGCTATGTCTCATGTTTTGGATAAAGATATGGGGCTTATTTGAATCATGAACACTTTATGTCATCTCTGCCATGTTCAGCGCCCCCAATGTAGAGCGAAAGACCTCTGCTGTTGCCGCAGTATACTCCTCAGGTTATGGGCCACAGTGACCAAGCTATAAACCACAGGGAATATATTTGTCCATCTTATATATCAGTGGATCCTTTTCATCCTATGTATGCTCAGCTGGCTCATCCCCGACCTTTCAAAAATAACGTAAATTTTCAGACTGCTCCTCCTACTGCAAGTTATAGATGTGATCCCTTTATAAATGCTTGCTTTCTATGCGGACAAAGAGGGCATTATGCGGGTAATTGCCCTGGCAACCAGCAGGTTTATGCGATGCCATCTGGGAAGATCAAGCAGGGAAAGCTTGATCTGAATAGAGATGGGACGCTCTACCTTCACTAATTCAAATTAATTGCCCCTAACGATTTTCAAGAGTCTCTTCACATAGGACTTGGAACTCAGCCAGACGACTTGCTATACCAACAGCTTTTATTGGATACCACAGCTTTCATTCAAGAGAGTGGTTATTCGCCCCCAAGCTCTGAGTTCTTCCGGGATTGAAGAAGCCATACACATGGCAGATCCTGGAAAAAACTGGCATAAGCAACGAAGGATCCTCAACGGATGTTGCCTATCTAGTAGGGGTTAATGTAGCAATTTATTCATAAAATTGCTACGGATTATCCCCATGTCAGTATGGGCATATCCTCCTTCCTTTATAACAAGAAGCCTTTGGACGTCCACATAATAAACACTGATAGTTCTTTCTAATTTTGGAGTTTACCTAATGTAACCTTTTCATTCAGAACACAAAGATCTGAGCTATCATAGAAACTGATGGCCTAGTGAATAATCTCTACCAGGCTGGTGGCTAGGCACCGCTGAAGCCAGATGTGGATCACAGAGTAGTATATAGGCCTGAAGGGACACAGAGTACTGTGTATGAAGGAGCATACAGCACATTGCCTTTGCAATTTGGGTCAGTTAGGGCTTCCGCTCCAGAGGTGGTTCTACCAAAATAATAACTCTTATATGCTAATTGGTGCTACATTCATGAGGATATTTGGAGATTTGGTAGATATGGTGGAAAAAATCATTAATAAATTGGAACAACAGATTCCCATTTACTTTACCTCTAGTAAGTCCCAACGGGTCCGTTCTGCTCCAGTCAAATCAAACTGGCGTACAGTGATGGGGTGATTTCTGTCCAATACCGCCAAAAAAAGCGGAGAACCAGAGCTCTCCCCAACCAGATCTATGAGTATGAAGGGATTCCGCTCTGAACAGCGAGCGCTTTGAGCCTACCATCTGGGCGCCAGTGCATATTAGTAACTGAGATCAAAATCAACGTCCCTGAAGGGCTATATGGGGCTATTGTGGGGCCCCACCAGCAATCACAGCTTTAACCACATGTGGCTCCAGGGCTAATGTTAACATGAGATGAAGAGGTGAAGGTATTGCTAGCAAACCTACAGAAGGAGATGATAACAATTTAACGGCACTGAGTGGTGGCTTATCTGTAATTGGCTCCTATAATGAGGTCGTCATATTCATGATTTCAGATTGTGGGGGGACCAATTAATGACAAATTTAACATTCGTCATAATGTTAGTGATTCAGTGGAAAGCACTAACTGGATTGTCGGTGGAACAACTAGATAAAGCAGGAGCTTTATTTGAAAAATACTGGGATATTTTCATATATGCAAATCATTATTTGAGGTGCGCCCAAGGGGCGTTACATTGGATAGATATGAGAGACCATCCCATTTGATCGCAGCCTTTTATATGCTCAAAGGCAGTGGAAGAGGTTGTATAAGATGAGGTAGATAAACTGTTCAAACAAGGTATGCTAGAGCCATCAAAGAGTCTGTGGACATCACCAGTGCTTGTTGTAAAGAAAAAGATGGCACAAACTGGGTGGTTATTGACTATTGGAAGCTCAATAGTGTAACAAAAAAAGATTTCTACCCCCTTCTGCTGATTGATGACGTATTAGATCAACTTGGAGGGGCTAAATATTTCTCCACCATGGATTTGCTCTTAAGGTACTGGCAGATTGAATTGCCATTGGCAGAATGGGAGAAATGCGCTATCATCACTTCAAATGGGTATTCCAGCCTACACGTATTCCACAGGGTTTTGTAAGTCCTGGGGACCAGCCCCTGCAACTGGATAGGGAGCAACACCCCTTTCAGACAAAAAGGGGACCAAAGGCCCAAGTGGACCCCTGTTGCAGTTGAGCAACTTCGCGCATGTGGTAGATGAGCGCTGGGTGACTGCCCTTCCCACTAAAGAAAACCAGGCTCTCCCCTCCCCCTCCTCACCCTGGTAAGACTAAAAGTGGGGGCCTTCCAGGAGATTATGCAAGCCAGGGGCCATGGGCAGGCCCCTGGGACCCTTCACTCACCAGGAAAATCATGCCAAAATTTTGAGGAAATAGCCAATACTAATGTTGGAGCCCAGTCCTCAAATTCTGGACTGGAGGAGATGGTCCAGACTGGCTGGGGCCAGAAATCAGATTGGCGCACAATTCAGGTTTTGAACCAGGTTGCAGGTGACTTGGACCTGTTGCCCCTACTCCCTGGGACAGATCTGGGAAGTTTGGATCGTGCAAATAGTCAGATTGAGAGTTCAGACCAGGTTGTGAACAACCCAGAACATTGGCCACAGCCCCCCCGAAATGAATCTGGGGAATCTGAACTATGTGAACAGGCTGACATGGATGGTCAGGGCCTGGATAGGTACCATTGACATGGTTTGTCCCCAAAAGTCAGAAAAATCTGCAAAAGTTTTTTTTTATTTTTGCCAAGATTTTAAACATCCCCCTGCCCTTCTCCCCACCAGCCAACCAAATCCCATCGCTGATCCCCAATCACCCAATCCCCAGTACTTCCATTATGCGATTCTAACATACTTAAGGCAACTGCCCTGTTGAGGGGCAGTTTTCAGTTCATTCTCTAAGCTTCCCACGCTTTGCGCTCAATAAAACCCAAATTCCCCAGACACCTTGCCGTGGCCTCCATCTGTTTATTTCTTTTTTTCAAAATTCTGCTGATAGATCTGGGTAAGCGTGCTGTTATCCAAATAATCATCCCAATATTCACTGACTGGGTCATCTGGATGCTTAACCCTGCCACATGGCAGCAGATTGTATCTGCCATAAACTGTCTCACCCCCGATGATAAAGTTGCTTCTCTATCCATTTTCACATATCCATTTAACACAAATCTGTCCGTTTGCTTCATTGCTAGGATCTCCGAGACAGCTCCCCTGTTGGAGCAGCACCAGGGAGCCCCTTCCCCAGTACTTGCAAACTTGGCCCCCACACCTGGCTCATCCGCCACTGGCCCCACCCACCTGAGGACCCTGGAGCACCCCAACCAAGGGGAGCTCAGCCCTAACGCTCACTGCGGGTCCATTTCCCTCTCTGCCTGCACCCCTGTTCGCATGGCAGCCCCTGTGCCGCCCCTCGCTGGCGCGCAAACTCACCTATTCGAAACTGAAGGCCATCAACCGTGAACCCTGGAGGAGTCGTCATCCTCCCTGCCTCTCCCGCCCTTGGGGGTTGCCCCCACAAGACTCGCGATTGCCACCATTGCAACCATCTGGTTTGCCTTGGGGCCTTTGGTATGTTAAAGAAACTTTACTTTCCTCACATCCCTACCAGATCCCCCTTCTTCTAATCGCACGGACCACTGTGCCCTTGACATTCTGGGATCTTTACTGGGTGCTTACACACCCAGACTGGGAGCCCAGTCTAATTCTTATCAGCCGCATATATGACAGGTTTGTGCAACACCCCAGCTATGTTTCAGCATGCTATAAATACGATTATAGGTTAATTGAAGCTGTCTTGCATCTTAGTTTACCTCAATGATATCAATGTGCTCTTGTGAACATTTACAGAGCATCTTGCCCATCTGGAACATGTGTTCCGCTGACTCGCTAAAGCTAATATCAAAATAAAGCCTTGTAAGTGTCACTTTTTTAAAGAGCAATTAGAATAACTTGGGTTTGTGGTGGATTCAAAAGGGCTTAAACCACAGCTGGCAAAGGTGGAAGCGATAAGCAAGATGGCCCACCCAGGTAATAAACAGAATATCCAAGTGTTCTTGGGGATGGTCAGTTACTACTGTTGGTTCATTCCTAAATTCAGCTGTATTGGGGCGCTGCTCTTTGAGTTGCTAAAGAAAAATGCCACTTTTGACTGGATGGAATGATGCCAAAATGCTTTCAATGCATTACAATCTGCATTGGTGAGTGCACCCATATTGCAAATACCCCAACTTCATAAAGCAATTAATAGTACAAACGGATTCATTGCTCTCCGCTGTAGGGGCAGTATTATCCCAGAAGGATGATGACAGCGTAAAGCACCCTGTCACTTTCTGCAGTTGAAGCTTAAACTGTCACAAAGAGAAGTACACCATGACCGAGTGAGAGTGCTTGGCGGTGATTTGCACATACAAACAGTTTTGGGTATACCTACATGAGGTAAAATTCCAAGTGGTGACGGATCATGCATCCTTGCACCAGCTGCAGAATTTCCGTGAACCTGAAGGATTAGTCACGCATTGGCCACTGAAGCTTCAGGTGTATTATTTTAAGATTGTACACCAGTTGGGAGCAAAACAATAAAATGTGGATTATCTTTCCCAACTACCAATGTCGCCTTCACAGCTGATTTGGCTTACACTATATATGAGAAGATGGTGGTGAACAAATACCATGACGAGCTGCCGCAAGTGATCAAGGTACTAGATGGGATTAGGCAGGATACTTTCCTACAAGAGGGGGAACTATATAAGCGGATTGGAGACTTGAAGCTGAGTTTACCTAAACCTTCAGCTAGACCTACAATTATTATAGATGCCCAGCAGGTGGTAGGACATGGAGGATTGCAGAAAATGTTAGTTATTGTGACCCTAATACTATTGGGAGAGCATATATTATGATGTGCTAGAAACGGTAAGCTATTGCCATCAGTGTCAAGTGGAAAAGCCATTCCACAAGAAGACCACATACCAGCTGGTTAATCCCCAATTCGCCTGTCACACCATTTCCCTTAATGTAGTGGGACCTCTGCCAACTGGAGTAAATTGATCTAAGTATATAATCGTAGCCATTGATCATTTGTTGGATGGGTGGAAGCCAGCGCAATTAATGACTTGGGAGCGGTCACTACAATCAAGTTTATTATAGAATGTGTTATTCAGTGACATGGCTGCACACAGTTCATTTTAACAAACAATGGAACCAATTTCACTTCACAAATCTTGTACAAGTTGAATAAGTTGATGGAGATCAATAGAGTTTTGACAAATCTATTATCCAGAATCAAATGGAATGGTGGAGTGGGTCAATGTAACCTTAGTGAACGTACTCCGTAAGTTGGTGAAGGATTGACCCTCAAATGTAGTACCCTCCTACCAACTGATGTGTTTGGGTATAATATCAGATATTGGTTGTCCACCAGCAAGAGCCCTTTCCAAATGCTTTATGGTCAACATCCAGCCCTGCCTTCTCTGCTTTACTCATGCGTAAATGATACTGGTGATGTGGAACCACAGTGGTAACTGACGAATCTAATGGAAATGCTGATCAAGTTACAAATGGAAGCCTATTCTACCAGTTTGGCTAAGAAGATTCGTGATCAGGTGGCCAACCAGAAAAGACATAGTGGACGTCCGCTGTTTGCTGTAAGAGATCATGTCAAATTCAATGATCAACACAGAATTTGACAGAAAAATAAGCTCTCTAACATTTGGGATGGGTCGTTTGAGATAATCAAGAAGACTGGAATGGATGCTTATACCATTAATGAACCTGCGGGTGGTCAGACTATCAACCAAGTTCATGCAAAGTTCCTTCAAGTATATAGGCAATAGGAGCATATTGTACAGTCAAGGGGGGTAATGTTGAGAAGTTGATATGACTGGACAATATGCTATACATTCCAGAGGTTTGGTTATCAGAGTCAAGATGAGCCTTGATATTGAACTTAAAGTTATATGGATGAAAATGCAAATCAATTGAAGTGTCAATCGTTTAGTGAATCAAGGAAAATTCCACCAAAACCTTGAGATAGATGAAAACTCCTAGAAAAAGAAAACAAATAGTAAATTACCAAGCAGATGATGCATTCAGCTTGGGAGACCAAGATTTAAGAGTTGAATGAAAGATTGAGAAGGTAAGACTTTTGGAGGTTTTGGCAGAAAAGTCTGCAATTATTAGAAGATTAATAAAGTGTCAATAGGGGCTATTGCTCCATATATCATTTATCAGGTTTTTATTAGAGTTGCAATCTACATATCATCTGATTCAGTTGCTCAATGGCTAATACCCTGTGTTAACTAACTTAATGGAATTAAGTCATTACGCCAAAAAAATAACAGCCTTATTTGCCAGAACCAGGATTACCCTGGACCTTAATATTAGCATCAAATTGTGGCCCCTCCAGGACATTTCCACATGGTTAGTATAGATGTAGTGGGGCATTTACCAATGGGGCTCCATGGCTATAAGTATATTCTGTTGGTCATAGACCATTCAACTAAATGGGTGGAAGCCATTTTGGTGCTGGCTGCTACTGCTAAGGCCAAAGCGATGTTTTTATTCCAACACATTTTTACCCAGCATGGGTGCCCTCAAGTATTATTATCAAAAAATGGACTCAATTTTATGTCAATGGTAATACCTGAGCTTACTTTGATGCTTAATAATGGTCATAATTGTGTTGCTCCTTATAACCCTTCATCCACTTAGCAGTTAAGCGTGATAAAGGGACTTTGATTTCTATCCTGAAAATGATGGCACTTTAAATCCTCATCATTGGAACCAAATCTCCTTAGCTCATTTATTGCTTATATAATAAGCTATCATTGAATTATTAAGATGTCCCCATTCCAGGATTTATATGGGAGAGAACCCATATTGACCAGTAGTGTAAAACCGTTACTAAACAACTCTGTGCAAGATAACATTGACTTAACCATGAGAGCTCTAGCAAATTAAACGATTTGGCTACAGGATCTTACTATGGAAGGAAGATAATCATGACATCTAGAAAAACCAAACAAACTAATATCAGAAGGGCTGATTTAACTGTGTTTTAATTAAGAGATCTAGTTATGTTTTACCATCATCGTCCAGGAAGTTGACCTAACAAGCTTGATATTATTTGAAATAGTCTGTGTCAAATTATTCACAAGGTCAACTCTGAATATTCCATCGCCAATTTGGCTCAGGGATTTGTAAATAATTGAGTTAATGCCTGATTTCTTAGTTCCTATGTCCCTCTTTGATAGGATCTTGATGGGGGCATTATCAGACATCAGAATAGTAATGGAGGTGAAAAGACTCTATTTACTAAGAAGATTCCCTTGGTGATAAAATAATTGATGGAAGAATCCTTTCTACTCAAAACCTTGAACTTTTGGAACCTTCAGCTATTTTTGAAGTGACAGCTTCAAATTTAAATGAGCCACCTCCAACTTCCTCTCAGAAATCATCTCATTAGCAGTATGACAGAGATTGATAAAAGATCATGCATGAAATGAGCCTAGAAGTCCTTTTCATTATAGAAAATCCTGACTTCATATAATATCAAAAGTTTTTAATTAAAATAACCAACGCTTGTTCTGTCTTGAGGTTTTTTCACTTAATTTTTTATTTAACAGAGGCAAGCTGACCAAAAGAAATACATTACCAAAACCTGAAGAACTAAAAAAATGAACAAACAAACCTACCCAAACATAGTAATTAACCACCCAAAAAGAGCAGGTGAAACACAACTGAACGAGAATACAACCAACCAGGTGGGACAGCAACGAGTTTCTCATCCCACCATGGTGGAAGGGGAAGGGGGATTGGTTGGCTTATACTCAGATTCAGATTCCATATCAAAGGCCAATATGTGGGCCAAGGTGGAGAGAAATAGTGTGGGGTGATTAGCGACATGGGGAGCGAGTTGGTTGATGGCCAGCTGGTATTTAAGCTTACCTATATCAAAAATTACACTTAGATATCTAGAAAGGCACTCTTCCACATGAAGATGGATGGAAGGAAGGTGGGATAATAAACCTGCGGTAGTGCAGGTGGTTTTGCCTTGGCCTGCAAAGCAATAGAAACTTTCTTGATGGAGGCGTTTGCTTGTTTGTGGAGGTTTTTTTTGTTACCTCTGACCTGCAAAGATAAGGTCAGAGAAATTCTGGGATAAGGGAGATCCTTGGTTAGTATCGCTACTGACATATTTGTCATCTCACAGATGTTGGTGTTATCTGGGTTTTCAGCTGCAGCAACAGCGATCTGGTGTTCAGTGAAATGCAGAGGCATTTGGTTGGGGGTGTAAAATGCCAAGGGATCTGAATGGGGTGCTATACCTATATAAATTCTTTGATTGGGGTATTTGATTCATTTACATTGCCCATTTCATCAGTTATATCCAATGAAGTTTATGAATTCAAGTTGTGTTGGAAATTGGTGTTGGTGAATTTATGGGCTGTGGCTGTCAATTGAGGAATAACATGGGTTTAAACCGTTATCCAAACTGTCTCCTGATTGGCTGAAGCCCATGTTGCACTGAACTGAGGAGGGGCCTGATAGCGGCAGCAGGCGCTGCATCAGCTGCAGGTTTTGGGGTAGGAGAAAAGGATTGTACCCCATACCAGAAAGGCAGTGGGGTGTGAGGCATATTTGGGGCCAGACAGAGGCAACGCAGGTCCAGCTGATGCAACAGGATATGGGCTCTTTGCTTTGCGTGATCCAACACAAAGCAGGATGGACAAATAGTCCACCCTCCCTTGACATGAGCCCAGAATGGGTAGTCAGGGGCAGAGGCAATGATGGCATGGGGGTAATCAACAAAGCAAATTGTTATAATTTGGGCTTATTGTGGTGTTTGCTCAAGGCCCAGAGAGATGAGCGGCCCCATTAGGGACCGCAAACCTAAGGATGGGGTTAAAGCTGTATGCGGCCAAGCTTTCATCAGCTCCTGATGGAGCATCGCAGGGGGAAGGTGAGTGGGCAGCCCCAAAACTGAGCCACCATAGTGGTGTCAGTGAGGAGCTGGGTGCACATTGTGGGGATAGGGGTGCCCTGGAAAACCAGGGGAACAGTAACCACAGTGGCAGTGTCAGCTTTGCAGGTGAAACCAAGATTGAAATACCCCTTATAGGGGCAGAAATTGATAAATCTGGCAAGCAGCATTACTTCCTGGGCCATGTCAATAATGGCTTTTTTGTCATATGGGAATAATTTTCCATATTCAACCTGAAGGCTGAAATTCATCTGGGATCAGGGGAGAATGAGTGGGCTGTGAGGCACTGCTTGGGCACATGCCAGGTGGATAGTAAGATCTTTGGGTTTATTGAACTGACCCAATGTACTATTGGGACTGGATGAGCCAATCCAAACGTGTTTTCCCACTGAATGGTGTCAAATTCTGTGGTTGACTCGAAAATAAACCCTTTGACAACCTACAGATTGAGCCAGTTTTCCCAACTAATGCTTAAACTAATAGTCTAAATATAACCTAGCACAATAACATGGCTTGGGAAAATTATTGTTATGTGGATTTAATTAAATTACTAAAGCTTGTGCAAAATATCCTCACACATTTAGGTTAACCTTCTCTGCAACTACTCATCCAGGTTGATCAACTCATCGTCAATTTAATTAATTATTCTGTTGGCAGCTTGGGCCAAATGCATTCACACAGTTGGGCCAATTTTCTCTGCCCTAATCCTCAGCAACTAGTCCCAATCAATCAGAACCAATATTAAGAAATTTGTATACAAAATAATTTGAGGACAACCCAAAGTTATATTTAAAAGTCCCATGGACAATTAAACAAACAAACAACGTAATCAATTTTCTGCCTTAGGGCGAAAATCTGTATGTCAATCCGCGTAATTGGCACAATAGTACTTGCAAAGAATACCTGAAAGGTGTTACCTAGTGCTATCGAGGAAGAGGCCTGCAGACATCCTGATTAGGGGTGCGTCATTTACTTTAATAGAGTCAAGAATTTCACAGAAGGTGTATTTTGTCAGCAGTATGATGAAACAAAAATCAAAAAGATCTTAGGACAATTTTGCATGCTTTTATTGCAATTTTTGTACCTGAAATCCTCCTGATTTTGAGAGTATTTTGCCACCAATAAACCTAAGATTAGGTTTCAGTTGTTTCAGTTCAAGGCCAAACTGAGGTGGAAATATCTGAAATGTTTTGTACTCTGATGTGGCTAGGAGATGCTCTAGAGGTATAAATACCGGCGCCTGGGCTAATGAATTATTATCAAATAATCTAGTCTATTAAAAGTCTATTTTATTATATCTTTGTTTTATTTTGTATCTTAAGTTGCTTATGGAGAGTGTTAGCTAGCTGGGATCTCAGGATCCACGGCTTGCAACTTTGCCTGCCTCAGCTGAAGTTCCCAATTACAAAGGGAAAATTGTACCCAAAGTTGGACGGAAAAATAGGAGTTGTTTTCATATGCATTGTTCATTTTTGAACAGTTCAAAAACCATAAGCAATTGGCTAAATTGAGGATCCACCAGCTGAACTTCAGTCCGATTTACCATGCATGATTTGATTTATCTAGTGAGCGATCATTGGATTTTGACAGATGGAAAACGCTGGTTGGAGTTTCACCACTGCCCCATATAGGAGCAGCTGGAAGAGAATCTAAGGTCATTGGGGAGCAAATGAGGTCAGCGTAAACTAATTAGACTCTTTTACTTTTTTAATTAAAATTTCTTGACAGTTAGTCCAGCCAGAAAGAGAGTTTTTTCACTTAATTTTGTTAAGTGGTTCTTCAATAAATGATTATTGAAGAATATCCTGTCTCCTAGATTTACAGCTTCAAGTCATATTATCTTTAATTCCTCAGCCAGTTTGCTATTTTCCTGTTGCCTTGAGTAAAATCAAGCTTGGTTGGTTGACTATTTTCCCTTGTCCCAAAAACTGTTATCAAAAACCTTCACCAATCATCTAGACCATCTCAAGTCAGTTTTCCAACAACTGAGAGAGAATCATATCAAACTAAAACTCTACAAAATATACCTTTTTCTAGAAGGGCTTAGAACTTCTATGACATGTCATATCACAGGAAGGAATTTAACCCTTGTACAATAAGGTTGAAGCAATCTACAAGATTCTGAGCCAAATGGCCTTTGAGACATACAGGTATTCTTAAGGTTGATGGTATATTACCATCAATTTATCCCTAACTTCACTCAACTTGCCAAGCCTCTTGTACGACTGCTCATCAAAAACACCCTTTTATATGGGGATTAGAGCAACAAACTATATTAAAGTCTTTTAAGAGTTTGAGTAAAAGACAACCAATCTTAGGATATCTGGACTATTGGAAGCCATTCATCCTGTTTCTGATGCCTCCAACTTAGCCATAGGTTCCATCCTTTCTCAACTAGATGAGAACAGCACTGACTACCTGTTTCCATATTATAGCAATACGATTTCTAAAGATGAGTGAAATTCTAGCGTCATGGAGAAAAAGTGCTTAGATGTTCTCCTGTCAGTGAACCTTTCCAGCCCTTCTAGTTATGTACAAACTTTACAGTTGTTACTGAAACACTTCCCTAAAGTGGCTGCAAAACATGAAAGATCAGACTGAAAAACTAGCCAGATGGGCTCTCTAGCTTCACTACAACATGAATATCGTCCACTGAGCTGAGATGATAATATATGAATGTAGATGGGCTGACTTGACTGCAACTTCTATATCTTGATAATAGCGAGGCTGAACGGCTACATAATTTACTCATATAGCCAAACTCCTGGGAGAACTAAAATGAACTAAGTAGAATACGCTCAAAAGACTTGCTCAAAGTATGAAGGTTCTTAAATGGTACTTTACAAGAAATTTATAATTGAAGCTACCATACTTGTGACCTTTGGAACAGGTACCAGTAATAATGGAAGATCACAATACCTCAGGCCATGGAGGGGCAAGAAAAACTTATGAATGTATCAAAGATCGCTACTACTGGAAAGGAATACTGGACTCAGTAATGGAAGCCTTGAATGCTTGCATCACTTGTAAAAAGAAAATGCTACATATGATCAAGTATAAGTATCAGCCCATAACCCCTCAGCAGATGATTCACACACCCATCTTATACTTTATAGGTCCATTACCTGAATCCACAGGAGGATGTTGGACATTTGCCATCCCAGCTGCAAATTAAGAATTTGATGGGTCAAATTCAGCCAAAAAGGGGAAATGTTGGCCATTTGCAAGTTTAAGATTCTCATACTAAGGATTAAAATGATACCAGCAATTATATCAGCCAAAAGACCCTAGCTGATTCTTGGTGGAACCCTAAAATTTGGGGTAACACAATTTCAAATGCTACATGGGCAATAAACACAAAATCAAGCAGTCAGATTACTCCAACCATGCGGCAGACCTTGGCATCCATTGGATGGTACTCCTCCAGCCACAACCAGGTCTTATCAAGCACCTACGTGGGGGACACCCCTTTTATGGGCTGGCGGGGGTCCCCTAAGGTAAAATAATTTTCTTAGATGGGGATTGACTGAAGTTCATTAAATCGTTACCTCATGGATACATATTGCCAAAAGTTAATTCCCCAACCATTGTTCAGCCAAAGCGAAGCGAGTATTCTAAGCTTCATTAGGCTGAATGCACAAATTTCCTTATTTATACTGTAACAAGCTATTCTGAACTTAGTATTGAAATCCTTTGACCCTTGATACAGTTTAAATACTGATTGATCAGATATCAAGGTTTTTATTACCTTTCTTATCCCGTGCTTCCTAATAAAAATTTTATAAAAACCAGCTTTTTATTAGCATTTTCATTTTTATTTAAATAGCCGTTGTGGAAGCCAGCAGCATGAAGCACCAGCGAGTGAGAACTTAGCTGGATTTCTACAGGAAAATTGTTATACCCTAGTAGGGATTGATTAATTCTTGAGTGGATCAAAGCAATAGCCATTCCTGCACAGACTGCTAAAACTACTGCTAACTTTTGTAACAAAAAATATTCACTAGTCACAGCAGCCCGCAAGTTCTACTATGCAACAATGGGAAGACCTTAATATCAAGAATTGTTAGGATCATAGCTAAGAGCATGGTAACTCTTTAACTATTCTCCACACCTTACAACCCATCAACTATAGGAATGTGAAAAGAGCAAACAGGACATTGTTTCAATAGTATGCAAGATTTGCACTACTGATCCATTACACTGGGACCAATACATGCCAAGTGCATTGATAGCTTACCAAATAAGTTTTCATTGATGTATCAAAATGCCTCTCTTCAAGGCCTTTTATGGAAAAGAGCCTGAAATCCCAGCTTTAATAGCTCCTGAAGTTACCAGTGAAAATAAAGAAGAGCCTGACAAAGCGCTAAAATGATTAGATATCAGTTAATGGAACTTCAGTTGGAGGCAATGTCAAATTAGCCAAGATGGGTATAAGATAAAGTCAAGTAGCAAATGTAACTCAAGAGCCTTTACCCAACTTTAAGATCTGGACCTAGTCTTATATTATCAGAATCATATAGTACCCCAAGGAGGAAAATTAGATTCCATCAGGGATGAGACAGATTGTCAGGAGAGTGTCTGTAACTCTCCAGGTCCCATTGTGCTGGTGCACAGCGCAAAGCCCCAACGCTAGGGAACTTTTAATCAGTACTAGGTATGGATAGTCCCAAAGAGGGTGCTTGATCTATAATAACATAGGGCAAGGGTGTTTAGCATGGTACAGATTACTAAAACTCAAACAAACAACAATACTTGGTTGTGGGGGTGGAAGGCAAGTCAGTAGGGCGTACAGCTACCAACCTGAAGGTTGCGGGTTTGATTCCCACCCTTTGCACATTGATCGGGGTGCCAGCTGAAGGAACTATTGGCAGTTAGTAGGTATAATAACACGAAAACCTTACCCATGAAGTAACCAGAAAAATCCGAGTTCCAATCTGGAGGTGAAAAAAACTTTCTATGACAGAGTTGACCCTGCTCAGGTTTCATGTCGATACTTTCTTTCTCTATTTTGGTAATGTCCGTCCCCTGGTCAGCTTGCCTTGAATAAATAAAATAAGCAATACTTGGTTGTACTCCAAAGGGGTGACCATATCCAAGCTTTGATCAGGGATAGAGGGCTCAGGTGCCTTAATTTTGAGGGAACCAGGGCAATCTGCGGTGTCCCTGATGCAGTAGAAGTTCAGTGCAAATATGTTTGACTAAAGTTATGTGAGACCTCCATGAAGAGGTCCTCGCACAGGTTCGCCCAAGTCAACATAAATAAAACATAAACTAACAAGGGGTTTTCTATTAGGTAGGAAGACAACCAACAAGGGAGGTTGGTATCAAAGATTCTTATTTAACTGAAATGGGGAAATCATCCATCTGTGAAAGTGGTGCTAAGCCCAGGTGCACTAATAAGCACACACTTCCATCCAATAGAGTACTTTACTTCAAAATTGTCCAAACTTAAGGAATTGATTGAAGTTGAGGCTGACCTGAGCTGAAAATGCATATATTGATTGTATCTGAACCCCTGTTACTGAGTAACCAAATTGAGCCATCGCCATTTAAAAAGGCAACTCATCCATCTTAGCGACAAAGCCTTAACAAGGGGCTGTGCGTTATGCACCTCACCTAGACCAACCTGGTCATGTCTGTCGTTTACTCAGCGTTGGTCCAAGGTGTGCTTTAGGTCAGGAAGTTCCTGCAACTTGACCTTCTGGGACTTCTGCCGCCCAGCCTTGTCTTTGCTGTTGGTGCCCTCAATTAAGTCATGTAAAAATGACATTATCCTCTGCTCCTTTTTGGTATCCAAACCCTCCACGGGCATTCTCCAAGGAAAAGTTTTTGTGGGCAGGGGCCAAATTTATGGCAGAACGACTAGCTTGGACTTAGATCCTGCGGCTTCAAGGAAAAGCTCGTGGAATGCTACACTTAGATCTTGGGCATGGGTGCAGTCATGCGCTAGGACCCAACTGTTTTCCGCTGCATCAAATCCCTTCCAGGATATAAGATACTCAAGTCTTCTTCTTACC
This sequence comes from Massospora cicadina, assembly GCA_022478985.1. Taxonomy (NCBI): domain Eukaryota; kingdom Fungi; phylum Entomophthoromycota; class Entomophthoromycetes; order Entomophthorales; family Entomophthoraceae; genus Massospora; species Massospora cicadina. The sequence goes on along the minus strand of JAKSZP010008098.1, from coordinate 24,538 downwards.
CAACAAGAGGCTACAATTTCTTTCACTTCCCACTCTGGAGCCCCATACATATGATAAGCCTCGGGTTTCTCTGGTAATAGAGCCTCAAATAACGTAAGCTTGCTTTCATGGAAGACTGAAAAGATTCAAAATAGGGAGGGAAGATCCAACTGGTATGCGGTGTGGCCCACCTTTCTGATGATGAAGTATGGCCCAATCCTCTTTGGTCCTATTTTTTGCATGGTTACTTAGTTAAAATGTTTTTTTAACTTTTCATCTCTCGTTGCAATCACTTTTGCAACCCATTCAATTCAAGTCTGAATCTAGTTTGATAATCTCACAGAGGAGATTAGTCTGCGCCCATGTCAGGGAGCAGTTGGGCAAGTAAGGTAAGAGGAGCAGGTGGGAGGCCCGCGGCCTCAAACGTTCAAAAACGCCCCAGAGAAACCAGCAGAATAGAAATTTTTTTAAAAAACTGGCGGTCACTATTTCCTGGAAATCCTCGCTTGGCAAGCATGATGCAACCAGTACATCAATACGCCGCACTCCCAGCCACTTTCATCGGTGGAATACAGAGTCCGCGTGATTCTGGACATCCAACAAATGGCTTTATGGGAAAAATTTTGTGGGGATGTGCACACTTTTTTCCCGACTGTGGTGTATGTCGCTCCTCACTCCATGTCACACAGTTGGCTGGACCTCAGTTTCATAAACAAGGTGGCAGCAGATGAAGCTGCTGCAGTGCGCATAGTGATTGACCTCCCTGAAGGGCAACAGGTCATCAAAACAAAACGCACTAGATGGACAAAATCCAACCAAATTTTCCTCACATTTGACTTTTTGCCTACTACGGTAAAATGTAACATTTTGGAGCAACACCTGAGAGATGGTCTCGCCATCTACGGCAAATTACAATCTTTCAAAATGCAATGCTTTACACTGATGCCACACCTGTGAACTGGAAAAGCCATCGCAGTTCTGAGCCCAACTGAGGAGATTGTGAAGGACCTTACCCAGATCCTGCACTCTACTTTTATTAATATTGAAGGGCATACCACCCACCCTTTCTGGGTAACCATGGACAGCGCGCCCCCCATCTGCACCCACTGTGACATGTTCAACCATAAGGCACATGCATGCCCCACCAAGGAGGGTGTCACATTCCAAGAGCACCCCTTGGTGGCCATGGCCAGCGGAGAGGCGCACTACAAATCAACCATAAGCACCAAAGAGGCTTTCCTGTGGGGAGCACAAGGTTGCTACCTACTGGTAAAGCCTATTTCCTCGCAAGAGTGGAAGAAGGCCAAGCAGGCCTGCAGGGCCGCGGCCAAGGAAGCGGCCAAAGTCACCACTGCTATCCCACACTCCCAACGCCAGGAGGACATTGAAACCTTCGCGGCGGAAGCAACTTGGGAATCCATCAACCAATCAGATTGGGAAGCCCATGCTGATTGGGACACCCAATCTGAGGATCTGATGGGGGACTCAATCTCACCCAATTGTTGCAACTAAGCTCCAAGTTGAATACGACTTGGGGCCCATCCTACCTGAAAAAATTTTTTTTGACCCGCTCAACGGTGCACCGACTCATCTGCACCACAAAAAATTCATCCGACGTCAGGGAAACAAAAAGCAAAGGCAAAAGCTAACGCGATCCTTTCTGCTAAAATCAACCAAAATACTGATAGCATTGCTGCAAACACCCGCGCTTCCATGAAGGCCCATGGGGATCTAGAGGAGGCTAGTAGGCCTGGGTGCCCACCCCCTCGCACCTAAGGTGCAATGGGGGAAGCCTTCACTTTAGGGATGTTGAATATCACTGAACAAGGCCTCACCATCCCAGGCTAGGAAACTGAGTTTTTTACAACAAAATTTACCTGTGAATATCCTGGCCATCCAGTAGTCCCATTATCTGTGAGGTTCTGAGGAGGATTGGAAAACCATGCTCCTCCCATCCCTATCCTTTTGGTCAGAGTACTGTGGGGTGCTAATTCAGAAAAATAGTTTTTCAAATTTTTATCATCAAAAACCTTCCTCAATGGCCGATTCCTCATTGTCACTTTCTTGTGGGCCAACGTGGTACACACTATTTTCAACATCTATGCCCCAAACAGTGCACGAGAGCATCAGGAATTTTTCTCATTGGTCAAATCCCTCCCGCTACCCCCAAACCCTTTCATAGTCAATGACATGAACTGTTGGTTAAACACTCCAACGGACCGGTGGCCTTCCTCCTCCCACGCCCCCCAAGGTCATGTTGAACTCTGCATTCTAAAAGCCACCCTTGGGTTGATGGATGCACTTCCACAGCAAGCCCCACTGCTTGAGAATATGATGTGCCCCCATGTCCACAACGGCCAATTAAGGTCCATGTCCCACATAGACCTTATCCTTACGCCGGCGAAATTCCAACCCCACATATCCCACTTCAAAACAACAAAAATGAATTCTCTGAACACTGACTGGTCTCAATAACCTACCACCTACTTGTCACAATGGCTAAGGCCCCACATTAGTGCAAAATCTGCCCCCCGAGCTCACATCGCTAGGTTTTTCCACTTGAGTGGAATCAGTAACTTTGGCAAAAGAGTTTGTTTCACTTTTTTGTGCAGACCCCATTTCCACATGGGCAACCTTCAAAGAAGATACCATCCGCCACTCTTGCCACCTCTCCTCCAGATGCTCATGAGCCGCATTGGCTGTCATTTCACGCGCTCTGGCAGAGTTGGCACACCTGGAGACAAACATCCTGACTACAAGATACAGCTCTTCATGGGGCTGGAAGTAGGCGGAGGCAGCCACACAACTCAACGTGCTCAAAAGGCAACAGAAACATTGTGTTTGTGTTCAGTACAGGGCCAAATGCATCACAAAAGGCGACAAGTGCACCACATATTTTTTAAAAAAATTTGCACCATGCCAGTGTGTGGCCTGCACACAGGTGCAAAGATCAGATGATTCCATCGCAGATACGCCAGCTGAAGTGGCAATCAAAACACAAAATTATTACTCCAAGTTGTACTGATCCAATCCAATTCAACCAGCTGAACAGGCAGAATTTCTCAACTGAGCCCACATCCGCACTGTTTCCCAATACCTGGAAATAATGAATTTGATTACTCTGAAAAAATTATGGACAGCCATCCGCGGTGCACCAAACCAAAAATGCTCAGGCCCAGATGGCATTCCATATGAATTCTACAAAAAGTACTTCAAATATATAACCCCACTACTGCTTGCCTCACTTAACCAGAGCCTTCTGGAAACGCGCCTCCTACCAGGAGGACAAGAGGCCTTCACCTTCACACTCTTCAAGAAAGTGGACAAGCTAGACTTAGCCAACTGGCGCCCCATTTCTTTAACTAATATGGGTACAAAAATTTTAACAAAAATCATGGCTAACCGTTTAGGGATTGTAGCATCTGCCACCATCTCCCCAGAACAATTCAGTTTCATACCCAGAAGATCAATTTGGGACAACGTGCACTCTGTGGCTAACGCATGCCAGTCCACAGCCTCGGGGGCACTTGGATTCTTGGACCAACAGAAGGTCTATGATAGAGTAAACTGGGAATACCTCAGGGCCTGCCTCCATCAATTCCTCCTACCCCCTCGCTTAACTGGGTAATGCTGCTCACAGAATCTGCAACTATGGCGTACGTGGCCCTGGCTTCCTAACGGAAGTAGTCCGCCCTCACAGGGGCTTGCAACAAGGGGACCCCCTTAGCCCACTCTTATACAACTTCAGCCTTGACCCACTACTTCAAAACGTGAATGCCCAACTCACTGGGGTCCATGTGCCAGGCCAATCCTCAGTCAAGATGATGGCGTTTGCAGATGACTGTGTGGTTGGGGTGTCTAGTAATAAAGATGCACGCGCACTTGAAGCTCTCATACAGGAGTATTCCTGGGTAATTATCGCTGCACTGAACGCCTCCAAAGCTGAAATCATCCTCCTTTGTCAGTCTCGAAACTGCTGGGCCCCTGTAACCAGTGCCCAGCCTGGCCCATCTGCTCGCACACGTGCTCGCCCTCCCAGCTCACCCCACACCGCCCCACTAGTGCTCCCCTTCGTGCCACATCCCACCATAGGGCCAGTCCGCCATCTGGGCGTGTGGGTGAGGCAGGCGGATATGCATCAGTAGTAATGGAGAGTCATATTCTAGATAACTTGACGAAGCGCATCACCTCCCTCAGAGCCCATCCTACTTCCCTTACCAGCAGGGTCGCTTTGGCCAACTCTATGCTCCTCTCCAAAGTCTGGTTTAAAGCCCACGCCATCCCCTTCTCCCGAAGCTTCTTCAAATCCTTGCATGCCCTGTTGCAAGGATGGCTTTGGTCAGGCCGCCTTTCACCAGTACGGATAGAAGTCATGTTTGGCCCCTATCATCATGGTGGCATGGGCCTGCTTGACTTCAGAGCCCATGCGGCCAAGATCTTGGGTACCTGGATTGCGGCTGTCACTGCCCCTACACTCCTCTCCCAACACTGGTCCCACGCGGCCTGCTCCAACTTCTCCCGCGCCTTGGGCCTCAACAATCCATTGAACCCCCACTCCCTGATGAAATACCTGGCTTCAAACCCATCGGCCACAGGTCCTCATGGTACTAAAACCCACTACAAACGAATCCTCCTCTCCATGCGGAGCGCTGAGTGGAGAATTCGGATTAGTGGACATACAACCTGAAGAGGCCGCCCCTCTCCTCAGTTCACACAAGAGGTACAGGGGCTACTCATCCATAATGGCGTGATCCTCAAACGGCCCCATGTCCTATCAGGGTAGACTACCTGGACATGATGGACATCCCTTACTCCATTGAGACCCAGAAGACTATTTAAAAGTACGCTCACCATCCTCTGTTGCAGCCTCAAATTCACTCCCATGTGTGGCGCTGCCTGAGGTGGGTGTACCGTACAGCTAAGCGCTCTAACGCTTTACACTCATCCTGCATCGTGTGTGGCCAGTATGAAACGCTGTTCCACTGCCTGGAGAAGTGTCTTACCTCTAAAGTGATATGGCGTGTTTTTCAACGTCTACTGGGCCAGAATCAGACACATCCCTTCAGTCTGTCAAGAGATATGTTTGCTTTATCAATGGCCTCCCCCTTTCCACCCTCCCTCCATGCTCTGGTGGTCGCAATCTCCATGTGGACTATCCACACGATTGTCTTGGATGCCATCGCAGGCTCCACCCCCACCCTCCCAGAAGCTGTCCACAGATTCCGGTCTCATTTGGTGGACCACAATCAGGCGTGGATTTTTGGATACCTCCCACTGCGTCGCCGACAGCTGGTCTCCTCCTGGTTCCCAGTTTGGTTCATCAAATTATACCCTTTCCTCACACGTGTTCAATTGTGGCTACGGCCCCTTCACACGTTCCCTCCCCCTCCCCATAAGTGGCGTTCCCGCTGGCAACAAGAGAAAGCATCGCTTCTCTGGGGTGCCTTCCCTGTTAATAAGTGTTGTCTCATTTGGGTCAATTTAAGAAGTGTCCATCCCATGGTAAGCCTTCCCGCAATAAATTTAAATTTAATTGAAATGTTTTTAGCATCCAGCATCATGAGTTATCCTTCCTTGTATGCTGGTCCAACTCATCTCTTACCATCAGCGTTCTCCATGTAAGCCTATATGGCTGCTTCTAAATCTGTGCTCACCCCCTGGTGTACTTTCTTGATCATTTTGGCAAAGTCCACCACTGCTTCCACTTTGGATCCACAACTGGGCTCCATGTTGAAGGTGGTATTGAAGCCATAGTTAGCAAAGAAGGGGGAACACCTGATCACTGTATGTTGGGCATTGTTATAACTGAATTGGGCCATGGGGAGATGAAAACCCAATCTGAATGATCTGTGGCGATTAATACTGCAAGGACTGTTTGATACATTGGTTCACTCGTTCAGTCTTCCCATCTGATTGGGGGTGATAGGCAGTTGAACGGCAGGGATGAATCTGAAAAGTCTTACACAACTCTTCCCAAAAGATGGAGGTAAACCGGGGTCCACGATCACTAATTGCTTCCTGGTGCGACCCTGTGAATATCAAACACATGGGTGACAAAGAGCCTAGCCTTCTCAGCTGCGCTGACTGTGGTTCTTCAGGGAATAAAGTGGGCGAACTTTGTAAAATGGTCTACCACCACCATGATTGCATCATAGCCATCAGATACAAGCAATTCCACAATAAAATCAACTGATAGAGAGTCCAAGGCCCTTCAGCCTTTTAAAACTGGTATTAACCGCCCCACTAGTGGCTGGCAATTCGGTTTCATTTGGTTGCAGACCAGGCACTCTTTACAACACCCGACTACCTGTGCAGCTAACCCCTTCAAATTGTAAGTGTAACGAGTTAGCTCTGGAGTCTTTGCCTTTCCAGTATGACCAACGATTTTTTAATCATTATGGTCCCATATGATTTCCAGGTGAAGTGGTCCAGAGGGAACCCACAGCGCCTTGAAACCACACCATCTCTTCCTTCACGTGATAACCCCTGATATATCCTCCTGATTCAACGTTCTCTTAAAAAGGACCATAGCATATTTGGCCAACAAAGGCTATTAAAGGACTACCTTTCTGAACATACCACACTCCTTCGCATTCTCCAGAGGAGCAAGCGCTGGCCCATGGGCTGAGTGAGAGGGAAGCTGAGGCATAACCTTACCCAGAGGAATCATCAAATGGGTATTAAACACCTCTACCTCCTTAGGATCAGGAGCTAATGCAGGTTTTCAGCTCAAAGCATCCGCCAAACCATTCTCCTTACCCTTGGTAAACTCATAAGAAAACACAAATTGGGCTAGGATCTTATTCCAACTGGTTTGCCATGGGGTCCTGACATGAGGTACGCGGTATTACAGCAAGGCATGGTGGTCTATACATATGTGGAAGGGTTGGGATGAGCCATGCAAGTGATGGCGCCAATAGGTCAGCGCCTCAAATACTGCTAATAACTATTTATTGTATATGGCAAAATTTAACTCTGATAGCAACATCTTCCTAGAAAAACATCCCTCCAGATGCTCTATTCCATCTTTACCTACTTGTAATAGGCCACTGCTATGGCGAAGTTGGAGGCATCAGAAGCATAATGAACTCTTTATTAGGGTTAACATGGTGAAGAATGGACGTGGACAGCAAAGTAAACTTTACTGTTTGGAAGGCATCCTGCAAAGTTGGGGACCACTGGAGCACTTTTGCCCCATTCACCCTATACAAAGGCGCCATTTCAGAAAGATTTGGTGTGAATTTCTTAAGGAATTTACACGTCCCCAAAAAGTCCTCAATTCCTTAACCAAAGTTGGAGTGAGCCACTCATGAACTGCCTTCTCCTTGTCTGGAGTTATCATGTGCCCTTGGTCAAACATGACGTTGCCCAAGAACTGACCTGAGACCTAAAGAACTCACATTTACTTATTTTAAATGTTAGTTCAGCTGCCCTCAAACGCTCCTCCAACTGCCAAAGGTGTACTGCATGGGACTCATTGTCATGGGAAAATACCAAAATATCATCCATGTGGTCTACCGCGCATACCCCATCAGGCCCCCCAAAGCTGCATCAATATGGCGTTAAAAGATAGCAGAGGCATTTTTAAGCCCAAAGTACATAACCCGAAATTGAAAAATCCCTTTTCTGGTACAGAATGCTGTCAATCGCTCCTGGCTCTTCTTTATCTGGATCTGATTGAATGCATTTAAACAATAAAGCTTGGAGAAGACTTTCACTTTCTCCTCAGGGTGCAATCTGTGAGTCAAGTGGGATGGGATGTAAGTTTGGTACTGTGACGTTGTTGAGATTCTCATAATCTACACATGGATTTAAGGTACCATCAGCCTTCTCTACAAAGAGAAGTGTTGAGCATACTGTGGAGGTTTGCTTAAAAATCGCGCCTTTGGCTAAATGCTCCTTAACCACACATCTAAGGCTGCTTCCTTTCATACAGTCAAAGGATAAATTGGGAAAGATATATGCACCAGATCAATGGTGAGCTTGAATTTGCAATCAAACTCTGAATGAGCAGGTTATACATTAGTTGAAGCCGCATCAAACAAAGATTTAAACCCCTTCAAACAGGAAGGTAGGGACCTCCTCAGAGAGCTTCAGCAACGGAGAAAGACTGAAAATGTGAATATTGGCCAGTGGGGCAAATCAACGTTAATGTTTTCTTCAGCCAAAGGGACAACTGACTTGTGACCATTCTTCAAAGTTAAGGATATGGTATTTTCTTTCAAGTTGGTTCTGATGTCAAACTTTTGACACCACTCTACACCCACTTGATGGGGTACAAGAGGTTTTTGATAGGATGGAAGTGGTCAGACAAACAATATTTTCTAATTTGTAATTCATTAACCCCATAATTTTTGGCGTGGGATTACCTTGGGAAGCCTCTCCTCTAACTATACCACCAGGCAAGTAGCTCAGCTCAAGACAGTCAGCTAGTTCTTGATCAATAAAATTCTCAGAGGTTCTTGTATCCACAAAAATAGTCGTGCTGATTTTCCCTAAAGTGGATGAAAGGGTATCAGTCAATAAAAATATCCCAAATGACCTTTCTTTATTTACAGACAATGCCAACACTTAACCAAAAAATCTTCTTCAGGTTAATGTGCCTCCAGGGTAAGTTTCTGCATCATAGAATGGAGAGGGATAGTTGGGCACTCTTACTACTAAGGTCAAATTTCTCACCATATCTTCAGCAACTGCATAAACATTTTTATATTAAAGGAGTAAATATATCCACCTCCTGTGTTCTGTGGATTATGGTTGTGGTCAAATGTGGGTTTTCTGGTGTGATTTGATACACTGATATGATTTTATATCTGAGCCATAATAGAAGATATAGGGCTCAGTTTTATATATTAATCAGCATTATAAAACGCATTTAGGCCATGAACGACCCCTTACCCATTTTGGTGACAGGTTGTACAACGTTATCCAAGGCCATCACCACCAGGCCCTTCATTGAAATTCAACTGCACCCTCTGAACGTGGTGCTGAAGAAATAAACAGTTTATTTGTGTCACTTTTGTTAATTTTAGTAAAAATCAAGGAATCATGACTCTCATATTGTGAAGCAAATATATCCATCATATACAAGCAAGAAGGGTGGATACTTCCCAGTCATAGCAGCAAGAATAATATTAAGATGCTCCAACCATTGCAAAATGAGAAAACGGAGGTGATACCCGCTGTGGCCTTAGCCAACAGCCAGTAAACCCCATTTGCACTTTGAATAAAACCCCACACAGAAAACGTTCATGCAAGTAAAAAAAGGTTGGTTGTTTAATTTCAGGAGAGTGTCTATATCTCTCCAGAGCCCCAGCGTAGTGGTGCACAGCAAACAGCCCCAACGCCAGGGAAATTTTCTGTCAGTACCAGGGAAAAAATACCTCATGGAGAGTGCTTGAGCTATAATAATATAGGGCAAGGGTGTTTAGCATGGTACAGATTACTAGAGATCAAATGAACAACAAGACTTGGTTAGACCCCAAGTGGTTGACCATATCCAAACTTTGATCAAGGATAGAGGGCTCAGGTGCCTTGGTTTTGAAGGAACCAGGGCAGCCTGTGGTGCCCTTGGTGCAGTTAAAATTTCAGTGCAAATAAATTAACTAAAGTTATGTGAGACCTCCTCAAAGAGGTCCGTGCACAGGTTTGCCCAAAATCAACATAGATAAAACGTATACTAATGAGGGGCTTTTTATTAGGGATGAAGACAACCAATGAGGGAGGTTGGTATCAAAGAAACATATTTTAACTGAAATGGGGAAATCATCCATTGGTGTTTGTGGTGCTAAGCTCAGGTGCACCAGTAAAGCGCACACTTCCATCTGACAGAGTACTATACTTTAAAATTGTCCAAACTTGAGTAATTGTTTAAAGTTGAGGCTAACCCAAGCTGGAAATTTCATAAATTAAAAGGGTTCCAGACCCCATTACCAAGTAACTATATTGATCTGTTGTCATTTAAAAGGTAACTCATTTTTTAACACTAAAGCTGTAACAAGGGGCTGGGCGTTATGCACCTCACCTGGACCAATCTGGGCATATCTGGCCTGTACACAGCGTTGGTCCAATATATTTTTGAGTTCAGGAAAGTCCTGCAACTTGACCCTTTGGACTTCCTAACGCCCAGCCTTGTTTTTGCTATTGGTGACCTCAATTAATTCATGTAAACATGAAACATATGCTATCACATACAAATGTGGATATGGATACTCAATCAAGTCTTTGGAAACTGGAGTAATGATCAACAGTGTTCAAAGCTAATTCTTGCATCAGTACACAACGCCAATATTCTTAAAGGGTGATATCAGATATCCTGATATAGGACATGATGTTAATAATGTTAACCTTTTGACTCCCTCAGCTAAATTGATACCAAGACCCAATAAGTGTTAAATATATTACCTTAATAAACTACCCAGATAAATTGATAGTCAGAACTGCTCTATTTGACTCTAGGAAAGATCCAAAAAACCCAATTAAAGACTAAGTACCCCAAGCTTAATTTCTGCTTCACTGGAATGATGGATCATTTAAAGGTCAGGAAACTACTACTCAAAGTGGCACTTAAGGCAGAAAATTAAGATAATTCCCAAAAAGGGTAAAAATTAAGGATTTGCTGAATGATCAACTTAAGTGACCCCTAGTCTCATCTGACTTGAGTATTTAACTCAACATTTTGCTTATCAAAAAATATAAATACATTGTTGAGAAGTTGATATGACTGGATGATATGCCACACATTCTGGTGGATCAGAAATGGGAATTGAGACAAGTCTTAAGATTGATGGAAAAGATATATGTATGAAAAGAAAATTTATTGAAGTGTCAACCACTTGGTGAATCAAAGGAAATTACGCTGATATTTTGAGATAGATGAGAACTCCTAGAAAAGGAAAAATGAATAGAAGATTATCAAGCCAAGGATGCATTCAGCTTGGAGACTGAGATTTAAAGAGTTTAACAGAAGATTGAGAAGGTGGTTTTAGAGTAGGTTTTTGCAGATAAGTCTGTGATTATTAGAAAATTAATAAAGGGTCAAAAGGGGAAATCACTCCATATATCATTTACCAGGTTTTTATTAGAGTCAGTGATCTTCATATCATCCAATTTGGTTGCTCAGTGGCTAATACCCTGTGTAAACTGACTCAGAAGAATCAAGCCTTTATGCCAAGAATTAACAGTGGTGCTCACTACAGGGGGTTTCACTAGTAGGCTGCTTGAGTAGTTGGAGGTTTGGTTACAGAGCGGAAGAAAGCACTGGTTAAGACCAGCGCTCCTTTGAGGGGGCGCTGGGGGTCTTGGCTCACCATTGGGCTGGGTTGCGCTGAAGGATAACATCTGAATAAGTGAAGGGCAATGTCAGAAAATTTAACCAGATGGATCCTTCCAATAGTATCAGGATTAGGGGTTTTGGTTAGTCAGGCATAATTTTCAGCTAATTGCCTAGCTTGATACTATTTAGTGTTATATATTTTAATTGAGTTTAAGTTCAGCTGAAGCTGCGTTCACTTTCAAAATTCCATCTTAAGATTGCTGTGGGAGTTTACAGTGGAAATATAATGAATCCATTATGAGTTGTCCAAAAATGGTTTCACTGACTAAGTTGGAGCACCAGTGACTCATTCCAGGAATGCTCAAAGTTCTATTTAAATATTAATTTATATATGATTGGCCAGCGACTTATGCTGAGGATGGATTGACTTAATATTAATATTCAGTGATCAAATGAGAGGATCTGGAGGGAATTAATATGAAGTATGAATGCATAAAGTTTACAATATGATAGAGTTTTGGAATTAAGAGGCTGATGGGTTTTCTGGTATTTGATTGGCCAAAAAGTACTTGGGTGCAGTAGCCATGAAAGAAGTATAAATAGTCATTAATTCCCTCCTAATAAACATCTCTCTTGCACCAATCTTACTTTAATTTGATAGTCTCTTAGAGCAGCTAGAGTAGGAGTAAATAGGATAGAGGATCCTAACTCTTATTCTGCTAAGCATCACTTTTCAAAAATCAATTCAGCCTTGAAATTTAGCTCCACTAAAGAGATTTACGAAAACTATTAGCAAATATGGCGGGAAACCCCGCAAAAGAACCTGCGGGCTCTTCCAAACGAGCCAGCACCACCCCCAAATGAAGCAACCCTCAGTTACCCACCTCAGGGTGACCAGAATCACCCACTCTCAAGCAGCAGCCGTGAAAGCAGGCACACCCCCCAACCTGGAGCTACTTCAACTAGCACCAGTTCACCTGATCACACTTCTGCAACCTGCACGCCCAACAGCTCTGTGTGCGCTGCCTCCCACCAACCCGCTGGGCCCCCTCCAATCAAGGAGGCCATCACCCACGCTGTTTTAATGGCGTCTTCTCAGTTGAATGCAACTCAGCCCATCCAGGCATTCACCTCCCCCATTGTGTCAGCTAATTCAGCCCCATCTATTATTGCTGACACTGTGTTTCTGACTCCCCCCATGAGGGGTGATACCCAGCTACCTGACCCCAAACCCTCAGATGTAAGGTTGGATTAGCCGCACATTCTGGTTCACTAAGCACCAAATTAGGACAATCTACTCTTCCCAATGGGGATTCAAATGGTTCGGATTTTGAAACTTCACACCAGTTCCAATCTCACCCGTCCCATTTAAACCCCATATTTGGCACTTCTCAAGTCAGCACTTTATCTCCATATGCTGAAAATGACCAATTCACCAATCATCCAGTGAGTTTTTCCCACAAAATCACAGCAAATACTTGGGCTGAATTTACCCAAATTAGATTGGGATGGTGATGAAACATCGCCCTCCTCCCAATTGGCTGAAGTAAATTCCAATCTGGATGGGCCTCCCCAATTTAGCAAGGCCCAACAATCAATTGGCCCCCAAACCCTCGGATGTAAGGTTGGATTAGCTGCACATTCTAGTTCACTAAGCACCAAATTGGGACAATCTACTCTTCCCAATGGAGATTCAAATGGTTTGTATTTTTGAAACTTCACACCAGTTCCAATCTCACCCGTCCCATTTAAACCCCATATTTGGCACTTCTCAAGTCAGCATTTATCTTCATATGCTGAAAATAAACAATTCACCAATCAGCCAGTTAGTTTTGCCCACAAAATCACAGCATATACTCTGGCTAAATTTACCCAAATAGATTGGGATGGTGATGAAACATCGCCCTCCTCCCAATTGGCTGGAGTTAATTCCAATCTGGATGGGCCTCCCCAATTTAGTGAGGCCCAACAATCCGCCCCTCAATTCAATATGACGCCAGCAACTGTTGTAACATTCCAGCAACAGGGGAACTCTGCAAACTTGTCCAAACCACCAGCTCACACTCAACCTGCGAATGCAGCCCAAAGCAAACACAAACGTACCAAAGGAGCCACTGGGGCGTGGCAAAAACCTCTGGAACCAACGCTACCCAAATCTGATCCCCGTGAAGTGGCGTTTATTGCTGATGTTAGGAAGAAATGGGCCTAAACTAAGCGCAAAAAGCTTTACCTCGCTCAACCCTCTCCCACGCAATCCACCTTTATTATGGGCATAACCCTGTTGAATTCTATATGGAGGATTACTTCTCATACTTTGCAGCAATCGCAGAGACATTCCCAATTAACACCACCATCCATGAATCAGTGGAGGGCCACTAAATCGATGTGAGCTTCACTGAAGCTGCCCTTGCTGACCATGCTGCCACCCTCCAGGTTATTATTCCGCGTGGATCTCTTCGCATCTCCCACACATGCTCTCACCTGGAGAAAATTTCATGGGTTACTTTTTCCAACCTACCAACGACTGTTGATCCTGAGTCTCTTAAACTGGCGCTCCATAGTGGTTTAATGGAATTTGGGTTTGTTCTTTCAGTGGACTTTAGCATCCCCTCTTACTATGCTCCCACTCAAAGATCTCGCACTGCTAGGGCGTTGTTCATCCCCTCCCCCACTGTATCCTGCAACATTGAGGTTATTCCTCGTGTGGCGGTAGTTGAGGAATGTCCTAAGATCTTTTTTGTCAACCCTGATCAGGCGCGCCCCCGGCGTTCATGGTGTAACGCCCTTGGACACCTTTATAGTGGCTGCACAGCTCAAAAACAAGCCCTCTTAGCCACCACCCAGGGGCCTAAACCAGGCCAAAAACGATCCCACATGGCCGCAGCAGCAATTCCACAACCCACACAATGGGTTCCCGTTCAAGACCTGTCCCCTGAGGCCTTACGCCTAGCAGTTGAAACAGCTAACCCCACTATTATATGGGATACCTTCGCGCTCATGCCCCCCTTCCAGTGGGCACCTCCTTCAATCTCCCAGAGTCAACTCTCTCTCTCACCAAGCGCAAGGCATCTCCCACAGGGCGCCCCTCGTCAGCCACCCCCACTCAGGGCTCCGCGGCATCCCCACCAACCTCCACCAGCGATTTATCGCATCAACCCTCAGCTCCCAATGAAGCTATGCCCACCAGCATGGAATGGCAACCCGTGGCCTGCGGTAGAAGTGCCACCTCAAAGAGTCCTACCCCAACACCACAGTCCATTTCACGCGGATCCTTTGAAGTGTTGGAGGAAGTGAATATGGACTCAGACTCATCAAATGGGGACACCGCGGAGGTCGCCATTGAGCACCCTAGGTCCTTCCCCTGCAACGGAGTGGGGGCAGCATCCTAGGCTGGCTTACTGGGTCCTCCGCCCCTCACCCTCTCCTTCCCCTCAGAACCCTCGACGCTCCTCACAGATTTCAGCTAATAGTCAAGCTAAAGGACCTAAAACTAGCCGCCTCACAGCAGCAGGTTTAAGCGCTGGCACCCCCCAGGACATGGAGGGGAACAGCTATGAGTCCCCACAGCAGCACCCTGGCCCTGCAATCCATCAACGCGAATGGGTTGTGGGACTTTAAGCGGAGAGCCCACCTCCTCCGCAACTTCAGGTCAGCACAAATTGACCTCGCTGCTGTCCAGGAGCCCCATATCCTCCCCACAAACAATCTGCATGGAATGAACAGTTTGGAGGAAACTCCTTCTGGACAAACCATGCCGCCCTTATTGTTTTGAATCCCCAGGTTAAAACCCATTCTTTTTCACAATATCTAGGTGGCCGCCTCATATTGGCCAAACTCACCACTCCTGACTTCTCTTTCTTCGCTTCAAGAATCTACCTGCCTAATGCAGGTCAGGAGAAAAACCAGCTCTTGGAAGAGCTCTTCCAACTCAATCTCCCACGGAATACAATCCTCTTGGGATATTTCAACACAATCATAAGTCGCGTCCGTGACTCTTACCGCCCTGCAGCAAAGGAACGCCCTGGATCAAAACGCCTCCAGGATTTCCTTCGCCTGAGTGGCTTTATAGATGCGCTTCCACCCTCCGCGTCTGGCCTAGGTTTCATGACTAGGATCCAGTATGATGGAGGAGCTTTCCAGTCAGCTCACGCATATGTATGGCACTGATTGGCCCCCTGCTAATTGGCCGCGTCTCCTCTCCCATCTCTCGTAACAACCATCTGAGTGATCACAGGTCACTCACTGTTGTCCTCACATTACGCTTAGACTGGCGCGTAGGTTCTGGCCTAGGATTGCCCCAGCTCTTCCCAACAACCCCTTCACTAAGGAGAAGCTGTCTATGACCATCCGGGAGACTCTCACCTCCCCCCACCCCACCAGCTTGACCACAAGGCTAGATGGCGGTGACCAAGGAGGGCATCACCCGCGTTGCTTACAACTGTGCCAAAGCCCAGATGACTGCAGCTCGCGCCAGAGACAAAAGGGCGGAAGCCAGAATCAGACATCTGGAGCGAAACTGCCAGCCTTCGCCCTCTCCCAGATGGTTGGAAGACTGGGAAGTGGCGCAGGAAGCACTCCTCTTAGAGCTCACACTGCAGGAAGAACGGGCAGCAAATTTTACAACATCTCGTTACTATGCTCAATGGGACCGCCCCACCCGCTTCTTTTTTCAGAAACAGAAAGCCCAGTAAACAGCGCAGGATATTACTGCACTGAAGATTCGCACTACAACCACTTCGGATAAGGAGTAAAACATGCAGGAACTACACCGCTTCTACTCCAGCCTCTTCCATGCCACCCAGGTGGACCCATCGGACATCCAAGACCTCCTGTGGCGGGCTCCAGAGCCGCCCATTGACCCACGGGCTGATGAGTCTCTATTGGCGCCTATTTCAATCCAGGAGGTGATGGAAACCCTTCTGAAATCCCCACGGCTTAAAGCCCCAAGCCCAGACGGAATACCCTTCGAGGTGTACCTTCTGGAACTTGCGGTGATAGCCAGAACCCTCCGCGACCTCTTCGCTGCACTCTTGGTGAATGGCGAGGTCCTCCCCGACTCCAGAGGCTCAATCATGACACTCATTTACAAGAAGTCAGACCGCGAGAACCTCGCGAACTGGCGCCCCATAGCATTGATCAACACAGACCACAAGCTCTTCACGAAGCTTCTGGAAAACCGCATCACCAAATGGGTGTCACCTCGCCTCTCCCCATCCCAGAACGGTTTTATTCCGGGGAGGTCGTTATGGGACAACTATAATGACCTTCATGTGACTTTGACTGCTAACTCTCGTAAGGTGAATGGCTTTGTGGCTCTTCTATATGGAGAAAGCATATGATCGGGTGGCCTGGAAGTATATTGAAGCTTCCCTGGCCCACTTCCATCTCCCCCGCCACAGCTAGGCGCTGGATATCAGCGCTCTATGACCAGCTCCACACCAGAGTCCTGGCGCTAATAGGTTTTACAGTGGCAGTACCAGTTGGACAATGTCTCCGGCAAGGGGACCCCCTGAGCCCTATCCTTTTAACATCACCCTCGACCCCCGCTTGGCCTCCTTACAGGACAAGCTAACAGGGATTCTGGTCCCAGGTAAAGCCCCCACACGCACCATGGCATTTGCAGATGACACCGCCATTGCATTTGGCTGCCCTGGGGATGTTGCCCTCGCTGCTGTGACCATTGAGAGGTACACCAAGGCATCCAACGCCATGGTCAACACCTCCAAGACAACAGTTGTACAGGTCAGCTCCCCCACCTTCCCCCCACCATTTGTTATTGAACCTGTGCGCGGTATCTTCCGTCACCTGGGCGTTCTCACCAACCAACAAGAAGTTGCGCTAAAAGACAGTGAGGACTTGCTCCTCGCAGCAGTTAACTCCAGGATTGCCAGCTGGAACTGGTGGCACATCACCCCCCAGGGTCGAGCTCTGATGGCCAATGTGTTCCTCCTCTCCAAAGTCTGGTTCCTAGTGCACGTCTGCCCATTCACAGATGCCTTTATCGCGGCTCAATGTACTCCTCCGCTGTTGGATCTGGGGCTCAAACCATCCACCAATGGCCCTCTCAACCATTGCCTGACCCTGCAATGAAGGGGGCCTAGGGCTTCTGGACACACGATCCCACGCCACCACAATCTTCCTGAAGTTCCTATGGCCAATTGTCTTCTGGGACGCGACCCCCATTCCCCAATGGGCGCCCGCCCTCCGCCAGTCAGTGTCAGCAGCTCTGGGTCTTCCTAGAGCATCTCTGACCTCATTAGGGGAGTAGCTCACAAACCACCCAGGCCATCGCTTGAAACCACCCTCATCCCCCTACTGGAACCAGGCTCTCCTTAACCTGAAACGAGTAGGCGCATGGATCCACCATGCCTTCCCGTACAGAAGGGAAGGCCCTGGCCTCGGCCCTATCGCCATGCAATTGTGCACAAAGACAAGTTGTCACAACTCGCCTCAACCCCCAAGATCGTCCTCCCATCCGCCCAAGACTCCTTGAGCTCCTCCCTCCGTGAGATTTGACCTTAAGGAATTGTGGAAGGACATCAATCACCCCATCCTGTCAGCAAAGGTGTCCAACACCTTATGGAGGTTGCTTCACTGTTCATACAGGACAGGGGACTGGACTGGCCCTACCTTCCAGCACCAAAGCTGCCCCACTGTGTGGAGCCTATTGATTCCCGCCTCCATCATTTTTTCACCTGTCCAGGTGTCGCCGCATTTTGGCCAAAGGCCCACGCGCTCCTCCATGCTCAGCCCTGGTCTGGACACCCTGTGCAAGACCTCATGTTCGAGAAGATGTTGCCTGGTTGCCACCAACCCCTCCTTGTCCTCGCCTATGCCACAGCCATCTGGACCATCCATAACTCCTTCCTTCGTGCTGCCTTTGACCAGCAGGTGTGGACCCTTCCACACATGATCACCCACTTTCAGGTACACTTTGAGATGGCCCTGAAGGTTGTACTATGTCGCCAACCCTCCCCCGCTCAGTTGTCACTGCAGCACAGCTCTGGCGCACAAACCCCCCTCCCTTTCTCGATGCCTCCTCCCTCCCCTTCACTCGCCTCAGGCTCTTAGGAGCCCAGGCTTAATTCAATAAACATTGATGAATCCCCCCTCAGGTTGGGACCATCTAGTACTAAAAAAAAAAATCTAAATTATATAGTCATCAAGGAAGTGCCTCAATTAAATATAGAATTTATTTGAGGTATGCTGACCAGGGTATAGCCATTACTGAAACTCAAAGAGTAAAATAAAATAAAACTCTGAAAAAATGAACCAACTGCTTAAAGGAGCGGATAGGCAAACACATAAAATGAAAACACAACCAAACAGGTGGTATAGCGGAGAACTGCTTATACTATCATGGTGGAAGGGGAGGGGGATTGGGGGCTCCTTCTCAGCATTGGTTTCCTCATCCCAGAGAGGGCATGGGCCAAGGCGGGGAGCAAGTGTCAGGGCTTTGGTGGAATGTGGTTCAATGGTGCATGCGAGCAGAATTCAAAAATTGCTGGCTTAAAATTGCTCAACATATTGGCAAAAGCTTTTTCCGCTTTAATGTGAGTGGCGGAGAGCATGACAAATTGGCAATATTGGTGCGAGTAATCTTGGCTTTGGGATTCTGCACCTCAATAAAATCTAAAAGTGAACAAAGCAGGTTGAAGTTGGGACAAATATACCATGCCAAATTTTTAACCTGTGCTGGTTTCAAACCCGTTTCAATCAAAACCTGACCCATAGTGGAGCAGGAACCATCCCACTATGCTATCCACTCCTCATCTTAATAAAATCTTGCTTTATAAAAACTAGAATTCACATGCAGCTCCACTTGCATATATTTTTCATTTTAATATAGGTTTTATATTTATATAAATAATGAAAACAAAGTATTGTTGAAATTCAGTATACATTGATAATTGGGACAGCATAAAAAATAACTTTATGATTACCAAAAATATATATTTATAATTGAGATTATAGGGGGTGGAAGGCGAGTTGGTAAGGGCATATGGCTACCAACCTGAAGGTTGCGGGTTTGATTCCCACCCTTCGCACATTGATTGGGGTGCCAGCCAAAGGAAGCTATTGGCGGTTAGTAGGTCTAATAACACGAAAACCTTACCCATGACATAACCAGAAAAATTTGAGTCCCAATCCGGAGGTGGAAAAACTTTTTAAATGGAGTTGACCCTGTTCAGGTTTCATGTCATTTCTTTCTTTCTTTCAGTAATGTCTGTCCCCTGGTCAGCTTGCCTTGGTTAAATAAAAATAATTAAGATTATAGTTTAAAAATAAACTATTAGATAAATTGCTATAGTTAATATGATATTAACAAGATTTTCTTAATGATTGAACAATATTTTGTATGATTTGCTACAACTATTATTGGATTTAAGGTTATAGAAACTTATAATAAAACACTTTATTCTACTATAGTAAAAGTATTAACATAAAATACTATGCAAAACCTATATTAGAAAGTTGTTTTTTATTATTAACTCTCAAGTCAAAAAACATTAAAATGTTACCTAAAGATATTATACTAATAATGTACTGTGTAGAACTTAGCTATGCTATTGGCAGCTATATAGGAATTTTAGTTAGTTTATTTAGTAAAAGATTTTATGATATACCAAAGATTGAAATTTTGTAATTCTTTAATAATAGTTATTTTATAGATATTTGTTACTTTTTAAAATTCTTATTTATATGATAGTATTTATCATAGAAAAGTTATTAACTAAAACGTTTTTCTCTACTTGCTGTGGTGTCTGTCTGTCTGTAATGAAATCTTGTGTTTGATTTTTTAACAACCTTTTCAGACTAGCTAGAGTTTTGAAATTTGGAAAAAAATATCTCTGATGATGATACATGAATTTATTAAAAATTTTACTTACATGTTAATTTTATATATGTAGCAAGTGAAAACCCTATATGTTTTTATGGTAGTTGGTATATTGTTATGGATGAGCAGTTTAATATTCAGTTGTTTTTGAAGTTTCAAAATAACTACCTTCCAGATTAGCTAGTGATTGAATCTTAGCATATTTATGTATCTGCTGTGACAATACAATAATCCAATAACTTTTTTAAATTTTATAGAAAACATTTTTTAAGACAATTTTGTAAAGTTTATAATATCTTGTTTTAAATGTATATTCTACACCTCAGTTAATTTTAATAAAGAGCACCTTAAGTACATTTAAATGTACATTATTTTTTATACCAATTAGTCTCATAAAGTACTAATAATAGTAAAAAGATATTTATGCCATAGTTAATATTTCATAACTATCCTTTTAAATTGACAATTAATTCAAGGTACGCTGACCAGGGGATGGATAGTACTGAATCACAACACCCAAAATGACAAAATAAAACTACTAACCAATTGGGAAACGGAAACCACTAACCCACCATGGCAGAGGGTGAGGAGGGGTTGGTTTTCAGATTGACCCACCTCGATCATGGGATGTTGGTTACAGTACTGGACCAGAGCAGAGAGCCAGGGCGTTGGGGCATCCACATAGTGGGGGTGGAGGTCAGCATAGTAAGAGTTTTCCACTTTTTCATCAAGATAATGATGGGAAAGTGTTTCAACAAAAGCTGCGAGGAGAACTTCAGCTTCTTTGCGGGCTTCAGGAAGTTGGGTGAAAAGGGAGATACTGTGGTGGGTGATTTTGGCTGAGGGATTGAATGAAGCAAGTGTTGCGACATTCATAACAGAAACTTCAGCATCATCAAATAGTTTTGAGATGTCACTGCAGGCAGATTCAGGGAAGTCAGGGGGAAGAAGAGGGTGGGCAGGCCATGCTGGAACTGAGCCAATGACTGGGCCACCGCGGCGCATAGTTTTGGTTACTGAAGAGAGGCCACCCCAGCTAAGGCGAGCTGGTGGTCACTTTGGAAGGGGGCTGTATTGGGCAGAGGAGCGAAATGGCGAGGGGTAGGGGTTTCATCGAAGTCAGGAAGGAAAAATTCTGCCTGACCATAATTGAATTGGCAGAGAGGTTGACCTGTATGCTTACTAATAAGGACATTACCTGATTCATCAGTCTCAGCCAATAGATCCCATGGATTTTGATTCACTGGAATAGTGGCGTTCAAATTTGGGTGGTTGGGATTGGGCGAATGGGCGGCTGCTTGGGTGCCAATGGTGGTCCAAGCATTGCTCTGATTGGATGGGGTGGATTTAGGTGGGAGATTGAGGCTGGAAATTTTTTTGGGGGGGCTGATTTTACACGCAGGCCCACTGAACGGGATTGGAGGGTGGGAGGGGGCAGCATAGCGCCCCATACTGAACCTCCAGAGAGGGGCTCAGAAGCCGCAGCCGCGGAATTGGCCTGAGGGTACGCTTTTTTTGCATGGTCAAGGCCAAAGCAGAGGGAACAAATCTGCCTACCATTATCACCCAAGCCCAAAATAAATGATCAGGCGCTGCAGCCACACTAGCGCGGGGTGGGATTTGTTGGGCTATGGTAGGGTGGTGTGGGATGATGGTGGCTGTTGCACAAGGAGCAGCAAGGCGCTAAACACCAGATGGAATGGCAAAGATGAGGTTGGGATGAGTGCCATAATCCATAAGCCCCGCGACCAACTGGTTATACAAAACCTGGGGTGGAAGGTGGGAGGGGAGATTTGCAAAGGATACTACCAGCGTGGTGTCTGAAGGGAGGCGAGTATGGGTTGTGGGAATGAGGTTTTTTAAAATTAGAGGAGTTTGTGCTGCCGCTTCAGCATCATCCTCAGATTGAAACCCAACGTCAAAGTAGCCCTTAAAAGGGCGGAAGTCTATAAAGCCAGCTGGCGCAAAGGCTGCGGTGGCTAGGTCAATAATTGCCTTATTGGCCTATGGGAACAAACGCCCATATTCCACTCTGAGGCAATAGCGAATGGTGGAGTGAGGGAGGGCGAGAGGATGGGGGCGAGAAGTTTGGACGCGCGCCAGGTGGAGCGCTAAGTCCCGTGGGGGGACAAAATGACTGGAAGCAGTGGGCGGGCTGTTTGAGCCCATCTGAACGTGCTTGCCCACAGGGTGGAAAACGCTAGGCGGGGGTGCACCGCTGCCCCACACTGGGGTGGTAGGCGGTGGAGCCAAGGACATCAAAGAATAGGTTTGGGCAGACGGCTGTGGATAAATAAAACTTAAATTTAAAATTGCTCAAAAGTGACTTTGAGCGGTAAAAGAAAGTTTTTATATTTTATAACTATCCTTTTAAGAGTATAATGATTGAAAGGTTAGATGATATAAATTACTTATACTATAAAAAAGTAAAATTATATATAACTTGCAGTCAAATTATCATTTTTTAATAATACTATATATTATATTATTTTATAATTATGATAAAATAAGTAGATATTAGATAATTTAGGTAGTTAAAGTTTTATGCTAGAACATTCTATCCCACTCCCCTCCTATCTTAGAGTATAGATTGATAATGATAAAACCCTCTAGCTCAAAATCTCTTTTTTTAGCTCTTAATATGTAACTAGAGAAGCAAAGAATTAAATACTCTTTTCAACTATATCCTTGGTCTAGACATGTGCTATATAAATACATATATATAGTCTTAGCTATTTGTCACAGTATTCAACTATAAGGTTGTTAAAATTGGTGTTTAGACGTCAGATTTTGAGTACACAGGTTTTTTTGCTCAAAAAATATAAGGAACTTTTAGATGATATTAACCTTAAAAAACTTGCAAAAAGAATACTATGAAAATTGACAAAACAATGTCATATTTCCAGTGTACAGTTAAACAAACACTAAATAAAAGTACAGTATGAGGACAGCAACATTAGCTAAAAACTTAAAGGGAACCCTTATATACTGAATTAGGGTTTTATTAACAATTAAATTGCACACTGTAGTATCAATTACTGCTAGTGTCTCACAACTCACTAATGGTATTCTGTTATGGATTGGCTCTCATAGTTTCTCCAGGATAAAGATCCCCTTGCCCTTGACAATCCCATCTAGATATCCTTTTTCTACTAAAGTTCTCATTGATGCTTTCCATGGTTACTAAGCAGCACCAAAGATGATAGACTATAATCATGATATCTTAATTTGGGTAGGGAAGAATTTAACCTAGAGCTCAAAACATTTTCAAAAAAGATGCAATATGTTGGGTAAATTCTAATTACTGTTGGATGGCCATAATAGAATAGAACCCTTATTACCAATAATTTTATTCTGGCATGGGGCAATGTAGAATACTATGCTAAAATAAATTAGGAGGAATTATAATAATTGAGGCCATGGCATCAATGGCTACAAATTAAAGGAATGAGAGTTGCGCTAGCAGATTTTAGGATTTATTTAATAGTAAATCAATCTGGTAGTAACTATATATAAAATCCGTTCTAGTGGGTAAAAATTACTTACCCATTAAGATTTGCTATCTAATCATTAGTCAAAGTATGAATTTAGATATAAAAAATAACATATTCGGATGATTGGTCAATTCAATTACAACATTTTCCCCACTTGACTTAACATTAGGGGAGCAAATATGTGATGGGTCAACTAATTTATTGATAACTTGGAGCCGCTGTCTCAAAACTCTGTGGATATTTCTTTAATAACTTAGATATACTCAGTTAATGAAGTGAACTTTAACAGGATCCTTCATAGTGTAGGCATCCTTGCGTCTCTTCTTGATAATCTCAAAATGCTCCTTCAATATATATTCCAGCTTGTAAGTTCTTAAAAACCCATTATTATATTACAGAATGAGTTCCCATATGTTAAGCTTTTATTCTTAAGCTCTATGGTGCTATGCCCAAGAAGCCTGACAGTCAATACTTGAAGCTGATTATGTCACACAACAAGTATATTTTTTCTTAAAAGGGTGCCAAGTCACCGCTTATGTCCCATCAGCAAGAGTATCCATCCTATGGTAAGTATGGCAAAATGAACTTATTAAAGTCAAGTACCAAAATGTAAATTATGAAATAGTGATGTAATTTTATTTTAGTGTAAAATAGGGGCTTTTATATGTTGAAATTAACAATATAAACCCTAAAAGAAAAACGATTAATATTAATGGGAAATGACATCTGGAAGGTTGCTGTAAGTCCTGAGGAACATCTGCTGGGTGTTAATCGGGCCACCCTTCTGTTCCTGAGTAACAAATTACCAACTAGGATGGCTATACCCCTCACTACTCAGGGCAATCTTTCTCGCGTGATAGACAAGTGCTGGAAAATAGCCTGTCAGCTTCAGATCCCACTTTTGGTACTAGCACTCTCCTTGGCAGAACTGTTACAATGAATTAAGTAAAA
>JAKSZP010008097.1:0-139092 GCA_022478985.1 Massospora cicadina | reverse complement strand
AAATGGTTGCCCAAACAGCGAATAGGATTGCCAAAGGTCTCCCCCACTCCCATTCTTGCCCCAACCTTCCCTCAACAGAGCAAACTAACCATTCTCAAGCTTCATAAACACGCTGCAGATGTTATTCAGAAAGTGGTTGCTGCTTTTCAATTTAAAGCAAAAGTTACCCGCACTACCACCGCTTTAGTTTCTTAACTTCCTGCTATCTGCATCCAAGCAGAAAAATGCTTGTCCACTTACCTGAGAACAAAATTTACGATGATGATAATTTCTATGACCAACCAATCCTCTGCAATCTTTCCCCGCATATTGCTGATAACCCCACGCCCTTGCTATCTGCTTTGGCCCACACTTTGAATGATATGGAACCTGAGGATGAGCCCCCTGATCCCCCTTCCTCTTCTACCATGGTGGGATAAGCTGCTCGCCGCTGTGCCACCTGGTTGGTTGAGTTCTCGTTTTATTGTGAGTCTCACTGCTCATTTAGGGCGATTGATTCATATTTTTGGTTTAGTTTGTTTTGGTTTTCCATTTTGGTAATGTCTGTCCCCCTGGCGGCGTACCTCAAATAAAAATAAATTTTTTAAGAAGATAGCTAGTTCGTTTTAACGCCACTTCCGTGACACAGGGCTGGGCATCATGCACTTCACCTGGACCAACCTGGGCATATTTGACCTGCACCCAGCGTTGGTCCAAGTTGTGATTTAAGTCAGGGAGTTCCTTCAGCTTGACCTTTTTGGACTCCTGACGTCCAGCCTTGTCTTGTCAGTTGATTCCCTCAATGAAGTCATGTAAACATGAAAAATGAGACATGCCTGGAATTTTGAGTGATCGACATTTACGTTGCTTGCGCTCTGGTACATCTATAGAACGTTAACACCACCTTCTCCTCCTCTGACGAAATAGAAATCCAAGTACCATCTGCAAACATAAAGTTGGAATATTCCTCCCCATTGATGTTAAGCTTCTTCTGGTCCAAATTACCAAGAGCCACTGAAAGCGTCTCAATTGCAAGAACAAACAAGGGAGATAGAAGGTTTTCCTGACGCACGCCCCTAAACATTTTAAAATGGGGGAGAACCCCATTTATACTAATAAATGATGAGGCTTCCCCATAAATTTCTTTAAGAAGTCTCAACAAGCGTCCTTTGGTTCCAACTTTACATAGTACTTTCCATAGAAACTCATGATTCACCTGATCATACTCCTTCTTTTAATCAAGAAGCAGTAGCCACCCCATTTGGTCATAAGTTACGTGACACTCTTATATCAGGTGCATTAGCATCAGATTGTCACTATTGGACCTTCCTTGAATAACCCTATTCTGTTTTTCCCAGTAACTTCTCCAACTACCCTCTAGTCTGTTCGTTAGAATCTTCACTAAGATCTTGTAGTCAACATTGAGTTATAAAAGGACAATAGTTCCCCATGAGGGTATTATCGCCCTTCTTATACAATACCACCACCATGCTTTTTGACAACCCCAACTCAAAAAACTAGAGACTAGGAGTTGATTATAAAGATAAGTAAGCATAAAAGAAGTTTCTTCCTGAAATAGCTCATAGAGCTCCAGGCTAAAGCATACTCTACAAGATCCTTGCCATTTTATCCATTGCAGATGGCCTCTAACATCTCTAATTTGTAGATCTCTGCACATAACAGCTTCTTAGTCTCCATTGACAGTACCCCAGTATGCTTGTGAGTACTTTGGTTGCATTTAGGTTTCTCCAAGGATCATAAAGGTACTGTTAGGAGAGTGTCTATAACACTCCTTTTCCCAGCGTGGTAGGGCACGGTAGAAAAGTCAACGCCAGGGAACAAGCCGTTAGTGTGAAAGTTATTAGAGCCCAGAAGAGGGTGCTGGAACAATAACAACTTAGGCAGAGAAGTGCGAGTTTTATAATAAATAACCAACCAAAAGTGACGCGGTGCACAAAGAGAAAGGGGGTAGGCGACCCAGGTTGGTGAAACAAGGGCGAACCAACGGTGCACTAGTGGATAGCCTGAGTGTATTGGAAATGGCAAGGTTAATGGAGTGCAAGACCTCCTCAAAGAGGTTCGCACACAGGAGCGTTCAGAATATTATAAAATAAAAGGTAGAAAAGGGAAAAATGTTTTTTAGGAAAAGTTGACCAACAAGGAGTGTTGGTTGTGAAAACATATTTAAGCCAAGTTAGAGTAATTATGGTTATGTGGAAGTGTGCCCAAGCCTTGAAGAACCAATAACAAACGCTCCCATCTGATTTGGTCAAATACACTGAAAATGCCTTCACTTGAGTGACTGATTGCAGCCGTATTCTACCCAAACTCATAATTTCATAACTCAAATGGGTACAAAACCCCATTCGCCAATTAGCTGAATTGAACTGTCTTTGTTTGTTTATAGATCATCCGTTTTAACACTTGGGTAACACAAGGGGCTGGGCGTTTTGCATCTCATTAGTACCAACCTGGGCATATTGGGCTTGTACGCTGCGTTGGTCTAACGTGAGCTTAAGGTCAGGAAGAGCCTGAAGTTTCACCTTCTGCGCCTCCTGTCACCCAGATTATTCTTGGCATTGGTTTCCACTATCAAATTGTTCAACCATGACATTACCCTCTCCTCCTTCTTGGGCTCCACCCCCCCTCCAGGGGCATTCGCTAAGGAGAAGTTCTTATGTGTGGGTGGCAACTTAATAGCAGTGACAGAAGACTTGTACTTTGACACTGCAGCCTCAGGAAAACGATTGTGTAATGATTTGATCAGGTCTTGGGCATGTACACAGTCACATGCTGGCACCCAACTGTTCTTGGCCACGTCAAACCCCTTCCATGATACCAAGTACTTGAGACATCTTTAAACCCAGCGGGAGGTTACTATTTCCTCCACTTCCCATTCTGGTGCCCCATCCACGAGATAAGCCTCGGGGTCTAAGGTGGGGGGCCCTCAAACAATGTCAATTTGCTCTCATGAAAGACTGAGAAGATCCGAAATTCAGAGGGAAGATCCAACTGTTATGAGGCATGACCCACCTTTCTAACAACGCGGTAAGGACCAATCCTCTTTAGACCCAGCTTTTTGCATGGTTGCTTAATAGGGATGTTCCAAGCATCAAGCATCATGAGATCCCCTTCCTTGTATGCTGGACCCACTCTGCGCTTACCATCAGGTTTTCCTTATAAACGAGCATAATCTGCAAACTTGTAAAAACCCCTTGGTGGACCTTCTTGATGGTCTGAGTAAAGTCCACCAGTGCTTCAACTTTATAACCACCGTTAGGCTCCATGTTAAAGGTGGGGTTAAAGCCATGGTTGGCAAAAAAGGGGGAACAACTGATCGAAGAGTGAAAAGTATTGTTGTAGCTAAACTGGGCCATGGGAAGGTGAGAAACCCAATCTTAATGATCTGCGGCGGTGTAACACCGCAGAAACTGTTCCAAGAACTGGTTCACTCGTTTAGTCTGCCCATCATCTTGGGGGTGATAGGCAGTAGAACGGCAGGGGAGGATCTGAAGAGTCTTACACAACTCTTACCAAAAGATGGGGGTGAACTGGGGTCCCCGGTCACTAATGATTTCTTGAGGAACCCCATGAAGCGCAAACACCTGTGTGCTGAAGAGCCTGGCCATCTCCGCTGCTGTTATTGTAGATCTGCAAGGAAGAAGCGGTCAAACTTTGTGAAGTGGTCCACCACCACCATGATGGCAACATAACCATCAGAAGCTGAAAAGTTCACAATGAAATCCACCAATAGGGAAGTCCAGGGCCCTTCAGCCTTTTGGACTGGTACCAACAACCCCGCTAACAATTGCTGATTGGGTTTCATCTAATTGCATACTAAGCACTCTTTACAATACCGCCTCACCTGAGAAAGCAAGCCCTTCCAATTGTAAGTGCGGCGTGTTATATCCAATATCTTAGATGTACCAGGATGACCAACGGTGAGTCCATCATGATGGTCCCGGATGATTTCCAGGTGCAGTGGTCCAGCAGGAACCAATAGGCGCCCCTGAAACCACACCATCTCATCCTTAACGTGATAGCCCCTGGATAGATCTTCTTGGTTCAAAGCTCTCTTTTCAAGTACCATAGTGTATTCAGCTGATAGCGGCTGAGAAAGGACTACCTTTCTGAACATACTACATTCCTCTGCATTCTCCAGAGGTGCAAGCGCAGGTCCGTTGGCCAGGGGGGAGGGAAGTTGTGACACAACTTTATTTGGCGGAATCATCAACTGTGTGTTATGAACTTCTACCTCCTTGAGATTGAGTGCTAAAGCAGGGTTGCGGCTCAAAGCATCCGCCAAACCATTATCCTTGCCCTTGGTGAAATCATAAGAAAATGAAAATTGGGCAAGGGTCTCATGCCAACAGGTCTGCCTTGGGGTTAGGACATGATGGGCATTGTAGTACATCAAGGAACGGTGATCTGTACATACCCAGAAAAGTTGGGATGGGCCAAGCAAGTGGTGACGCCAATAAGTCAGCGCCTCCACCACTGCCAGTAACTCCTTATCATAAATGGCGTAATTCAACTCTGGCAAAGACATCTTCCTAAAAAATATCCCACCAGATGCTCTATCCCATCTTTGCCTACTTGTAACAAGGCAGCCGCTATGGCAAAGTTGGAGACATCTGTAGACAAAATGAACTTTTTGTTGGGTCAACATGGCGAAGGACTGACGTGTACAACAGGTGCACTTTACTGCTTGGAAAGCATCCTCCAAAACGGAGGACTACAGAAGCACCTTTGCACCGCTCGCCTTATATAAGGGTGCTGCCACCTCAGAAAGATTCAATGTGAACTTCTTGAGGAACGTACATGTCCCCAAAAAGCTTCTCAATTCCTTGAATGAGGTGGGGGTGTGCCACTCACGAATCGCCTTCTCCTTGTCTGGAGTTATCATGTGTCCTTGGTCAAACACGACGCTGCCAAGAAAAGTGACCTGGGACTTGAAAAATTCACACTTGCTTATCTTCAGCTTAAGGCTGGCTGCCTTTAACCTCTCCATCACTTGCCGAAGGTGTACTGCATGGAACTCATGGTCAGGGGAAAACACCAGAATGTCGTCCATGTAGGCAACCGCGCATACCCCTAACAAGTATTCCAATGCTGCATCAATGCGGCATTGAAAGATAGCAGGGGCATTCTTAAGCCCAAAGGGCATGACTCAAAAATGGAAGATCCCTTTTCTGGTGCGGAATGCAGTTATCCACTCTTGTCCCTTTTTAATTCAAATCTGATTGAACGCATTGAGGCAATCCAGCTTAGAAAAGACCTTCGCCTTCTCCACATAGCGTGAAATCTGTGAATCCAAAGGGATGGGATGGAGATCTGGTACAGTAACATTGTTGAGGTTCCCATAGTCTACGCACAGGCATAGAGTACCATCAGCCTTCTCAACAAAGAGAAGCGGAGAGCAAAAAGGAGAGGTCCGCTGAAAAATCGCGCCTTTAGCTAACTACTCCTTCACCCACACAACTAACGCTTCTTCCTCCTGGACGGTCAAGGGGTAAATGGGAGAAGAAATATGCACCAGATCCACAGTGAGTTTAAAGTCACAATCAAACGCAGAGTGCTCAGGGAGTGCATTGGTGGATGCTGCAATAAAAGAGGATTCCAAACCCTCCAAGCAAGAAGGTATAGGAACTTCCACTGAGGGCTTCAGTAAAGGGGCAAGAAAAAGGGTGTGAACGTGGGGCCAGTAGGGCAAGCCGCCCTGAGCGTCATCCTCAGACAAAGGAACAACAATTGTGCGACCATTCTTTACTGTAAGGGTAAGGTATTCTCTTTCAAGTTGGTTATAACGTTAAACTTCCGCCACAACTCCACACCCAGAATGATAGGGTATAGGAAGGTTTTGATAGCTTGGAAGTGCTCGGACAAGTGGTATTTGCCAACCTGATAGTCCACTGTCCCAACGACCTTCAGAGTGGGAATATCTTGGGATGCCCCTCCCCTAACCATACCACTAGGCAAGTAATGCAGCTCAAGGTAGTCGGCTAGGCTCAAGTCCATAAAGTTTTCTGTGGCCCCAGTATCCACCATAATTGTGCTGAAAATTCCCTGAAGGGGAGGAAAGGATAGCAGTCAGTAGAAAATACCCAGAATGGTCTTTATTTAAAGCTGAAAACGCCAGTAAATCACCACAAAACTCTTCATTTGGCAGTAACATGTCACCCTGGTATGATTTTAAATCGAAGAATGGAGAGGGATACTTGGCCACTCTTACTACTGAGGCCACATATTCCATCATATCTTCAGCAGGGACATAAAATTTTCATATTGGAAGCGCAGTTCTTTTTCAAATTCCTGAGTGCTGAGAATCGTGGAAGAGGTAAAATGGGGATTTTCTGGAGTGATTCCATACACATGCGTAGGTTCCATATCTGATCCATGAGAGAACAAATATGGTTCATAGGTATATATCCAGTTTTCATTATAAAACGCGTTTTTAGATGTGAATGACTCTATTCCCATAACAGCAACGGAATGCCCGACGTTATCCAAGGCCAAAACCCCCAGGGCCATCTGCACCAATTTTGTCAGCATTGTCTGAACGCGCTGTCAAAATAAGCCCATTTATTTAAATAAATTGGTAATCTTAGCAGAAAGTCAGGGAATCACAACTTTCGGACCTCAAAACATCCTTAACCACAAGGTGTGAGCATGAAGGGTGGATAATTTCTAGTTGGAGGCAACCATAACGATGCTGAGTTGCTCCAAAGTTTGGGAAAAAGAGAAAACAATGGTGCAGCTGACCACAGCCAAGGCCCTCAGCTGGCGCCCACCGTTTACACTTCAGAAAAGTCCCACACAAAAAAGTTTGTGCACATAATTTTAGGTGGTCGGTTGACTAATGTAAGGAGAGTGTCTATAACTCTCCTGTTCCCAGCGTGGTAGGGCACGGTGCACAAAGCCAACTCCAGGGAACAAGCTGTTAGTGTGAAAGTTATTAGCGCCCAGCAGAGGGTGCTGGAGCAATAACAACTTAGGCAGAGAAGTGCGAGTTTTATAATGAATAGCCCACCAAAAGTGACGCGGTGCACAAAGAGAAAGGGGGTAAGCGACCCAGGTTGGTGAAACCTGGGCGAACCAACGGTGCACTAGGGGATAGCCTGAGTGTATTGGAAATGGCAAGGTTAATGGAGTGCGAGACCTCCTCAAAGAGGTTTGCACACAGGAACGTTCATAATATCATAAAATAAAACGTAAAATGGGAAAAATGTTTATTAGGAAAAGTCGACCAACAAGGAGTGTTGGTTGTGAAAACATATTTAAGCCAAGTTAGAGTAATTATGGTTATGTGGAAGTGTGCCCAAGCCTTGACGAACCAATAAACAAACGCTCCCATCTGATTTGGTCAAATACACTGAAAATGCCTTCACTTGAGTGATTGATTGCAGCTGTATTCTACCCAAACTCATAATTTCATAACTAAAATGGGTTTCAAAACCCCATTCGCCAATTAACTCAATTGAACTTCCTTTGTTTGTTACATAGATCATCCGTTTTAAACTTGGGATAACACAAGGGTGGGCGTTTTTGCACCTCATTAGTACCAACCTGGGCATATTGGGCTCGTACCCAGAGTAGGTCTAACATGTGCTTAGTGTCAGGAAGAGCCTGAAGTTTCACCTTCTGGGCCTCCTGTCACCCAGCCTTATCCGTGTAGTTGATTCTCACTATCAAATTGTTTAACCATGACAGGTACTCATAGTAAGATGCGGCCACACTGGCTATACAAGCTGCATATGTAACCTCATTTTATCATCAAAAAGTGACAATATCCTTGCTGAGGGTCTGGAAGCCCCTAATGCCTTGCGGAGTAGAGCCACATTGTCACTAGAGTCCTCATACCACTTAGGTTTTCTTTGTTTGAGGCTTTCACCATGAAGGCTCCCATAAGTTTTATATACAGTTCAGTTTTGGCTATGTAGGCAGATGACCCCATGACTAAGCCTTACTGCAGGTACTTTTAAAGTTCTTTTTGAAAGTCTCATACTTTATACTCTTGGCCCTTAGCTGACTCCCAAATGTTTCACACGTCATCTTGAGAATCTGCCTTCATCCGCGGCATCTTACTGGCGCATCTGACTTCCCTGCATTCTGGCTTCTCCACCATCACATTTTCTTTCACATAACTTACTGCAGTAGAGACCTCTTTAGGAGTTCAGGGTTCATTCTCCAGATTTATTTTTGAAAAAGAAACCTGAGAAGCACTAATCTGCAGTTTCAGAGGTCTGTGGTCTGAAGCACCTGGATCATGATTCTGAAGGAATCAACTTGCAGCAACTTAGGAATAGCTTTAGTAATGTAACAAGGTCCATGCAAGAGAAATGATCCCCCTGAACGTGAGTCCGCCCATTATCCCCTTCCTCACCATGGATCGCCTTCCATACATCCAGTAGACTAAGGTCAATCATTAAACTGGGAATCATGGGCTCCAGGATTAGAACCTCAGTTGCCTGAAGCTTCAACCCTGATATCCCTAAAGCATACACAGTTCATGTCTCCCCCAGCACTACTGACTCTCTAATGCCTTTTTTATGGATCCTCATACTGATTTTCTGGAAATTTGCCTTTCTTTCAGACCAAGGATTAGACGCGTATAAACTGATAAATCATATTGATTCCTCTTCAAAACTGACAATACTGCCACTGACCTTCCAGTTTTAATACCTTTTTGACCATCCCTTGACCTTGTCCGCAAACTAAAAAAATACTCCCCTTTGATTTCTCCCCCTCCCTCTTCCCCTCAGTTAAAAGTAAATCCAAATTCTTGATCAACGAAGTGAGAATAAATTGATTGCTTCAGAGGGAATTGATAGAGCCATTTCACATATCCCAGGTGTATAATTAGTCTAAATTAGGGATCCAATGCTAATCCCATGTTGTTGCAATCTGAGGTTCACTAGCTGCCGTTGTTTGAGTAAATTAAACCCCATGAATTAGCCGATACAACCCTGATTTCCGTGGGTTAGAAACCAAAGAGGCTTCAGCATTAGAATCTGTGGGCCCCATCTTCTTCTGCCACAGCTTTTTATAATTGAACAACATTTTCACCTCCCCTTCCCAGCACTATGTTGAGCGGGATATGTGTCTGCTCAGTCACAGAATTTACTAGAGCTTTACCTTTGCAAGGGTCCTCAAAGAACCCTCCCCTTCAATTAAAGGCATTGGATCCGTTGGGCCACCAGCTTTTGGTTAGTGGCGCAAACCATATCTAAAGGCAGTCCCTTGAAGCTTGGAAGTCAGGGTGAAGGTTGAATAAAAAATATTCTCATAATAATACTTAACTTACTGGATAATGGCTAGAAGTCATGGGAGAACTATCTTATAAAAATTATTTAATTGTATTTATATTTTACTTTTTAATTTTTATCTGAGAGTATGTGACTGGAGATGGCGCATTCGATGGATGGGATAGGAGAGTAAATGGGAATTCTTTAAAGCGGGTTGTAATTGGAGTGGTTTGATGCTATCCACACAACCTTGGAATTGCGCCTTGCTGTGGGTTGCTGTTGGGAAAGACCTTGGTTGCCTCGGGTAAATGGGCTTTCCATGAACATGTTCGTTGCATCATGAAAATTTTTGAACATGTGTGAAATGGCCCAAGGTGCTACTTGCGCACAATGTTTTGGTGGAATTTCATCCCCAAACAGCCAGTATCCAAGGTTTTGTTTAGACTAAAGTGGAAGTTATTGATGGCCTTAGCTGGGACAGGCCCTTGTGGGCCTGCAGTGGTGTTGACCCTGCTACTATGGATTGCTGATAATGCTAAAACGAAAATTATCTTGTTGCAATCAAGGTCTTAATGCCTTGACCTAGCCTGGAAGAGTCAGTCCTCAGCTATGTGGTTGGTATTTGTGAATCATAGCTGTGCTAAGTGCACCAATTCTTCCAAGACTCTTACCGCTGTTTTACATGAAACATACCTGTGGAGTAACGAATCTTATTTGTTGCACACTGTGCACTGCATGTGTGAGGCGTTTGAGTGCCCCCTGTCCAAAAAGTATTTTAGCAGCTCTTCAATGCAGGGTTGTAATTTTGGGTGAATTAGAGGCTCTCTTGATATTCTCCAAATAGTATTACAGAGTTCAGATGAGTGACTTATTCCACAAAATCCAGCGCTGGGATTGACTGGATGCTTGGGCCCTCAGAATTTGCATTGTCTGTTGGCGCTGGGTGCAATTGAGTTTTAGAATTTTAATATTTCACCTACAGTGCAATTA
The DNA here is from genome assembly GCA_022478985.1 of Massospora cicadina. Taxonomy (NCBI): domain Eukaryota; kingdom Fungi; phylum Entomophthoromycota; class Entomophthoromycetes; order Entomophthorales; family Entomophthoraceae; genus Massospora; species Massospora cicadina. The sequence continues at coordinate 128,878 of JAKSZP010008097.1, read as the reverse complement.
TGATGTTAGAGTTTGATTCTTGGTTCTATTTTTAATATTTTAAAAATTGATGGAGCATCGCCTTGGCCTCAGGCGGTGTGTCCCATGGCCCTACTAACCCTGGGCGTGAACCTAGGTAATTGATTAGGGTGGTTGAGGATCCTGTGTTCCTAAGAGCTAGGTTTCTGGCTGTTTGTGTCCTTGCTGCCAATGCCCATGGAGGCGGACTCCCTCTTGTGAGGTCGCAGCACTAATCCATTTCATGAATATGTTCGCAGCATTGTGTTCAGGGTCTATTAGCCCCATCCTGCCTGTGTTAATCTGAGGATTGCTCAATTAAAATTGTTATCCTGAACATCTATTTGGGCCAAAGTTCCAATGGTTGATCCTCAATAGTGCCTATAGTTTATGGTATTTGATCCATTCAAAAACACACTAGGCCTATTAAATTCACCTTGACTCTTCCAGCCAATTTTGGGCGTAAATTTCCCTTTGTGTTTGGGAACTTCTTCTGAGGCAGGCTTTAATACAAACTGGGAATTTGATCCTTCCAGTTTGTCAACACTTCTCCAAGGTTAGGATTTGGATAAAAACCAGGAAAAGGGTAAAATAAATAAAACCTATTATAAGCTATTTATTAGATAATGATCGTTAGTCCAGGCGCCAGTATTTATACCTTGTCAGAATTTCAGATGACCACATAGTCCAACTCTTTGACCAAATATGCAATTCAACAATTATGTTATAATCGTAGAGGGTCAGCAATAGTAGCTGACTAATGAGAATATTACCAGGCATTCCACCTGATGATATTTGAGGTCACCAACTATGAATTATTGTTGAGCATCATCCCCAATAATAGTTGAGGCCACTGACAAATGATAAATTCATCGGGAATCATCCCCAATGACATTTTGAGGCAGCTGATAGGTGATGATTATGTCAGGTGTCATCCCTGATAAAATTAAGCAATAATTTGATATAGGGATAATCCCCAATAGTCAAATTATAGGAAATTGTTCAGAATTGAACAGATTAGAGTCATATGAAAATGCCAAAATTTTGAACACCGGAGGAAACGTGGAATCATCATTGGTCAAACAATAGGTTTCATGTGCCTAACGCCAATTGTTTGGACCGCTGAACGCCCAAAGATTATGCGGCCTAGAAAACCCAAGGCAACAGTACCTGACGAGATTTGGTACCTAACACTAAGGTCAAAACCAGTATAGGAGCACAAATATTCTCATTGGACAGCTGAAAAGTTGTGTGCCAATTCTAACTATAAAAACCCCAAATAATTCCCTAATAAAATTAGATTCACACTGATATTAGCTTTAGTTGTTTAAAAGATTGGTTGTTTTAACATATACTCTTAAGAGAAGAGTGCAAGGATCAGATATCCTTAGGTTGGCATTATCAGAATCTCCGCTTGACTCTGCAAGAAGGGAATAGGGAAAGTGTTCCCTACCAGATCTTCAAGAAGAAGCACCAGTTTAGCATTGGGTTTACTCTCAACGTGGCTTTGGGCAATCAACTTAATAATAGTCTCCATACTATTATTGCCCCAGTCTATCAACAAACAATCAACTCCAGAATCTACAAATCTGCGCAGTTGAAATCCAGGGCTTAAAAGCGAGCAACTAAGCCCAAAATTTTAACATACTTCTAGGGCAACTCCTGGCCACATATCAGCACAAAATTTCAACAGATATTTTATCACCACAGTTTGGCCTTTGAACTGATTCAACTGAAACCTTTTTGTAATGGGCAGGTTCGCGCCAATATGCAATGAACAAATTGGGCAGTAAGAGCCATGTTACTGACCATACTAGGTACAGGCCTGCAGAAGCCCATCCCTGAACCCAACCTCCATGTCTCATTGTTGCCATGTATTCTCATACCACTGTTCCCACGACGCTGCACATCAGCAGCAAAGTATGGGACCAGGAAAAGGCTGAGAATGATGCCAACGACACACCAAGCTCACTGGTGGAGCTCATAACTTCAATACTGTCCACTTATATTACTAAATAAAATTAATGTTATCTGAGCTAGCAAATATCCTTTTTTCAAATTCCATTTTTGCTTGTATAAGATACAACTGCCCTTCAGGGCTGCAACGTCTTCCCCTAGATAGTGCCCTGTGAATATAAAATAAGCTTTCTTTTTTATTAGACTCTTCTGAGCCCTGACCACCACATCATTAGCAAAGATTTGTCATCCCACTGGATCACCATTCACGCCTCACATAAACCCGTCATTATTCCGCATATGTGATTTGGGTTCAGGATGGCAATTTCACCCAGTTTTAAACTTACCAAGTTCGATGCCCATTGAACTAGGGCCACATTCATATCAAACTCCACCTGATCTGAACCAATGTATGGATCAGGTGTCTCCTGATCCAGTACACTTTTCTTAGGTTTATTGGTGGCAAAACACTCTCAAAATCGGGAGGATTTCAGGTGCAAAAATTGCGATAAAGGCATCCAAAATTGGCCTTTGATCTTCAGGATTTCAGTTTTGTCATACAGCTGATGAAATACACCTTCTATGAAATTTTGGCATCAATTGAAGTAAATGATGCACCACTAATTGGGATGTCAGCAGGCCTCTTCCTTGATAGCACTAGGTAACCCTTTTCAGGTGGTCCACACAAGTGCTATCATGCTAATTATGCAGATTGACATACGAATTTCGCCCTAAGGCAAAAAATTGATTACGTTTTCCATTCGTCATTATCCATGGGATTTTCAGACATTAACTTCAGGTTATACCCAAATTATTTTGTATACAATTAAATTGATTGTGTTTCCAATAATTGGAACCAATTGCCAAGATTTAGTGCATAGGAAATTGCCATAATATGTGAGCGTATTTGGGTTGAGCGCTCTGCTAAAATACTTGATCAAATTATCATTGAGATAATTAGCCTGAATTGTATGTTTGCAATAGGCTTTGAGGTGAGAATATAGGTGTTAGCTCAATCATTGAAAGGGTAATCAGCCTGATCTGTTGGTTGTCAAAGGCTTATTTTTGAGTCAACCACCAGAATCTGACATTTCCCCCCTCTTGACTTGAACATAAGCCCTGAGATTCCCAATTAGCCTTGTTTTGAAAAAAGCAGAAGAAGTTTAAACCAGCCTGCCAGTCGGGCTGCATAAGCACCCAAAAAGAAAGCCAGAATGCCAGAGGCACTGCCGCATGAATGACGTTGTATGGAGCTGGGCATTGGGAAACAATAAATCGCTGGTGCAAGACAATAGTGAATAGCAACCCAAGAATGAACCAAATTGAGGCCACCCCAGACCTTGAAGGTTTTGCTGTAGGGGGTGGTACCACAGGTATGGTTTTGATAAGTCACCAGTAGGCGAGGTTAATTCAACTGGGGAGACAAGGGGGCGGATCCTTGCTTGAAGATGGTGGATGTAAGGCCACAAGATCCCAGTATATTGTTGGCAAAATTTCATAACAACAGGGTTAAATTGCCAGAAGTATCTAGCTCTCTGAATCCAGTCTACAATGGTGGGGGCCATAATGACCATTAATACTGGTAGAGCCCATCCAGTATATGGGCTGACAGGCCACCTGAGAAATGCCATTGGGAATACATCCAGAAAGATATCAATAAAATCAAAATTTATGGTTTTTGAGGCAAAATTTTATTGTAGGAAAGTGAATGAATTGACCAACAATTTTCTCAGTGCGATGCAACTGATTAAATAGTGGTCAATTGATGCGGGGACAAGCTGGGATCAAAACCCTTAATTTCAACCTAACTGGAAAATTATTTGAGAAATAGGGGAAGATAAGTTCACTTGGAACTGACATCAAAGGATTTGGTGGCAGACTGAGTCACTGTCATTTTGACCTCATACGCCCAAACCAAGGATTGACTGCATTTATAACAGTTGACATAATGGCGTTTGGCCCAACAAGCAGGGGAATCCCCCAAGGCCACCCCATGTAGGGGCAGTCCCAATTGGTTGGAAATGGGTTTGGGATGCCCAACCTGCCCATGCCCAGTCGCTGAGCCATTTGTTCAGTCAAAAGCGTTGCATCATCTGCAACGCCCAATTTGCACAGGAAGGGAGCTTTGAACCCTCGTTGATGGTGTCCAATGCTACTACCTGCACATTGGGATCATCCCCAACAATTTTGGGAGGGGGTTGATTTTTGAAATCTTGGTTTATTTGAATTGAAACCTTCAGCAATTCCAGCTGATGAATCAGTCTTTGTCCTTTTTTGACTATATGGGATCTGATCATCAGGCTTGTTCCCACTCGATTTCAGACTGAGTGACTTCATTATGGCGATCTTGGCATAATTTTTCCTGATTAAGTGTACTAGTTCTGCCGAGGTGAAGGTGGCCACTGGGGAGGGCTCCAAGAGGGAGAGCTGTTACCCAGCGCTCCTCTACCACATGGGCGAGGTCGCTCTGGGTGAAGAGGGGTACAGCCACCCTCTTCAGTACCTTCTTACTCAGAAATGGGAAAAGAGCTCAATCTATGCACAGGGGATGTGCTCTGGGACTTTACAAGCCTATGTTGGTATTTTCTCATTGGCCTGAACGCCTGAAAAGAATGGAGTTGGTTTTTCTATATGGTAACTTTGGCTGGAACAGCTGATTAGTCTGAAGTATGATGGCCCAAATGCCAATTGAGTCTGAAGTTGGATCCTCCCCCAACCTCAAGCGCAAACTAAAATATTAATTAGAATAAAACTATTATATAAGTATTTTTTTATTTTTGTTTTTTTTTGGTTTTAGTTTTGTGATTTTATGTTTTTTCAACTTTTCTTTTCTTAAAAGCCTGATTTATACCTTCTTAGGAATTTTGCTTGGACTTGTTTGTATAAATGGCCAGTCCTAATATCCTTGATTGTGTATATGAACTTAGACGTTTTCTCAATCACTTTAAATGACCTGACCCAGATGTGATCTAACTTTTGCATTCAGCCCAATCCGTGGGTGTTGCAATAAAACTTCGTCATTAACTTTGAATCCAGCCAGTGTATGGCGATTCTCTAAGTCCTTTTGGTGTTGGGCCTTTTTCATGGCGAAACTGTTGTAAAGGCTTGAGCTTGTAGTTTGAATAAAGCATCCCAAGCTTCTCAACATACTGAGGGTATGTGTTTTTGCCAGGATCCTCTAGGGCTGAATATAGCAGCGTTGGTAGGGCTGGGTGTCAACCGTATAATACTTGAAATGGATACTTTCTGGTTGATGAATGGTAGGAGATATTGTAGGCGAAGACTGCCAAACTTAGATATGTACTTTATTCAGATGGTTTGGCTGAGGTTAATTTCCAGATAATGTTCACCAACGTCCCGTTTGCATGCTCAACAGTCCCATTAGTTTCGGGGTGATAGGGATCAGAAAGCACACCTTGTACTCCCATTAGTTAGTTGAGCTTGGCAAGGACATTGGCGGTAAAGTTGGTTCCATTATCAGTCAGAATACTCTGGGGCATCCATGTTTGTGGATGATGTTTTTAAGTCTGAACTTGGTGGTGGTTACTGCTCCAGCTTCCCAAATGGCCTTGGCCCTGACCCATTAGGTCAAGTGGTTGATGGCTACAATTATGTATTTGGCCTTCATATTGCTTAATGGAAGTGGGCCAACAACGTCAATAGATACAGTGTGCCAGGCAAAGTTGGGCTGAACAAGCTGGTAAGATGTGCTTTTTTTGGAACGGTTTTTCGCCTTGGCACTCTGCACAGCATTCTAGCATTTCTTGGATGTCGAAATGCATTGACACCCAGAAGTATAATTGCTTCAGATGCCCTTTCGTTTTCTTTAATCCACCATGCCCTATGATTATGTGCTTCCATTATTAGGTCCATTTGGGCTGATGGTCCTGGAAAAATAAACTTTTTGTCCTTGACAGTCTTGTAAAGCATCCTGTTTTCAATGGTTGTATTTTTTGTAGATTTGTAATATTTTTTGGATGGATTCAGGCTCATCCTGATAGTCTCCATTGATCATTTTCATAAACAACTCATTGGTGGCCCAACTAAGTGTTGTGATGGTGGGTAGTTAGGATAGACAGTCGGCGTTTTGGTGTTTTGCGCCAGCTCAATGCTCAATGGTGTAGTCATAGGCTTGAAGCTTTAATGCCCAGTGGTCTAATCAGCCCTCAGGTTCTCTTAAGTTATTCAACCATCTTAGGGAAGCATGATTAGTAACAACTTTAAAATGAGTACCATGAAGGTAGACCCGGAATTGCTTGCAAACATATATGACAGCTAAACATACTTGTTCCATAATTGTGTAGTTCCTTTTGTAAACGTTTAAGGTCCAACTAGTGAAGGCAACTGGATGTTCTTCACCATCTTCTCCAACTTGGGATAACACTGCCCCCACTGCTGTTTGGGATGCATCAGTTTAGACAATAAATTTGCGATCAAAGTTCAGCTATTGAAGAACAGGCGCGCTTAATAGGGCCGATCAGAGTTAGTCAAAAGCATCCTGGCAAGCTGGAGTCCAGTTGAATGTGACCTTATCTTTAAGCAGATAGAAAAGTGGCTCTCCAAGTTGTGCGAAGTTGGTGATAAATTGGCGATGGTACCTGATCATTCCTAGGAATAATTAAATATTGCGCTTGGATTTGGGCCGTTTCATTTTGGAGATGGCATCCAACTTAGAGGGTTGGGGCCGAAGACTCACTTTATCAATCACAAATCCAAGGTATTCCAGTTGGTCTTTGAATAATTGACATTTTCTGGGCTTGATTTTTAAGTTTGCAGCAGCTAGCCTTTTAAAAACCTCCTCTAAGTGTTCCAGGTGGTCATTAAAAGTGCATCTGAAAACGTTGATATTTTCAAGGTACACTAGTACGCATGACAATTTCAAATCTCCCAGTATTGTGTCCATTGCCCGTTGGATTGTGGCCAGGGCGTTGCAGAGCCCTTGAGGCATTCTTGCCGGATGGAATAGGCCCTATTAGTTTATGATTGCACATTTCTCACGCTCCTCTTTGGGAAGATCTATTTGCCAATATCTGATGATAAGATCCATTGCCTAGAAGAACTTTACGCCCCCTAGCCTATCCAAGGTGTCATCAATCATGGCAGTGGGTACAAGTCTTTCTTTGTAATGTTGTTTAACTTCTGATAATCAATGACTACTAGTTGCTTCCATCCTTTTTATTCACTATTAAATTTGGTGCTTCCTGTGGACTTTTTGAAGGGACTAGCATGCCACGATCAAGGAGTTCCTTAATTTCCTTGGATACTGCTTCTTCTGATGATTTTGAGCGTCTAATCAGGTGTAATCAAATAGGTTTATAATCTCCAGTATTGATTTTGTGGGTGACACCATTAGCACAACCCAAGTCAAATTAATTTTGTGCGAATATTTCTGATATTTATAGAATAACTCCTGAGCTTGGCCTTTCTTGGAGATGGTCAGTTTGCTTAAATTGGCCATAGGGACAACATTTTTTATGCTGAGTTGGTCCTTATTGGGGAGCCCTAATTTGACAAAAGTTCCAAACTCATGGAATGAGTGAATTTACGTGGTAGGGAACAGATGCATAAAAGCAATTGTTTGATGTCTCCTGATGGAAATGGGCTGATTTTGCAGGTTTGCACTTAAGATATGTATTTCTCTGTGGCCCAGAATGATAATACCAGGGGCAATGTTTGGTTTGAATCGAGATTTAGACCATGGTTGATATACTTCACCATAAAGTCATTCCAGGATATTATTTGTTAGTCCCATCAGGATGATTACTTGTTCTCCGGATGGTATAGTGATGGTCTGATTTGATCAAAGTGGAATGCCATTTAAACCATCAATCTGAGTGGGAAGTGGTTTTATCTTTGACCAAATTTTGGAATACTCTATTGGGACGACTCCATCTTTGTAGGCCAGATTTATTAATAGGCTGGGTTTCTTTTTCTCAACTGCCTTATCATGGTTATAGTAAAGTGGAATGGTCTGTCCAATAATGGTGAGAGTATTGTACTTATAATTGGTAACAACTCCATATCTTCTTAGGAAATCAGTCCCAATTAGGATATCATAGTTTGTATTTGGCAATACTATGGCTAAAGCTGTTACTACAATGGATCCAAATCTGAGTGGTAGGGTAATGTATGCGCCCAGCGATTTATTTGTATGCGCTCCAGAGGTTCCATATTCCTGACAGTGGGCAACATTGGGTGCAATTTTCAGTTTTCTAACCAACTTTGTGCTGACTATATTGATGGGAGCGCCACTATCAACAATGGCCCAAACTTGCACCTTGTTCACTGCTATGTCCACATTATATTAAGAGTAGTTTTCAGAGGTATTTATTGTGTGAATGCTGTGACTGTTGCCTAATTCCAAATGTGATTTCAGGCTTGAGCAAATATCTGGGAAGTTATCTGCTATGGTCTTCATGGGAATAACTACTTGAACGTTGTTAAGCTTAGGTAGGTCAGTGAATATCTGGGTTGTAGGTCCAACCCTGATCAATAATATGCTTTGCATAAGGTTTTTATACCTCTGCTCAGGCTTCTTTGGTTATTTTCAAGGGTTTAGTGGCTTTTGCTGTGGCCCAAGTAGTACCCATCATGACATTATTAGTCCTGATAAGGTTAAGGTTATTTTCAGCAACATCTTGGGCCCTAAAGAGCTCATCAGAGTCAGGTTGGAAATGTTTTAAAATCGGTGGAGTTAGAGTATTCCGTCTCTACTCCACCTGCTCTTTTCTCGCCTCACTGTCGCTGTTATTTTCTAAAGCAAAGTTGACCCCAGGCTTTTTTTGGACCATCTGTAGCATTGGTTACCAAAGTGCCCTATTTGACCACATTTGTGACATGTAATTGGCCCTGTTTGCTGTTTTTGCTCGAATTTTTGGTTCATATTTTGTAATTTTTCCCCTGGTCAGACATAATGTTGTTTTTTAGGCCCAAAAATCGGGAATTTGCTGATTGTTGGCCCAATTGGGTGTGTTAAAATTATGGGAACAGCCTCTCAAGTAATTGGTAAGCTCTTGTATTTCCAAGCTTCCATTGAATGCAGGCAACATGACATTGTGCAGTTCATGGAAGGGCATAATCACGTGCTCCAATGAAATCTTGGCGTCAAACTTATCTATTGCATTGCACCCACGCAGAACTTGTGCCTCATAGGAAGAATCTATCCGCAAAGTCTTTAACAGTCTCATTCTGTTTAAATTTTATAGTAAGAAGCTCTCTTTTTCAGATTTCTAGTTTCTCAGGCACTCCAAACTGTTTTGTTATTGCATTTTGGCATCCATATAGGACCAATCGTCGCCCAAATAGGGCAAAACAAGGTCACAGCTATGAACATCGAGTCAGTTAATCAGCGCCAGACCTTTTGCATGGTCTGATGCTCCTCTCATTGCTTTTTCAAATAACTTGAGGAAAGAGTGAACTTTTCCATCTTTTCTTAAACTTTGGTAAATTCAATGGTTTGAAGTCATCTTGCCCTGTTTTGGGCACAAGGGTTGTACTTCTTCTTGAACATATTGGTGTATCATTACTCATAATTGTCCCCCTTTCCTGTTGGGAAGTATCTGTAGTCGGGATTGCTGCTAATATTCTAGGCATAGAATGGATGTTTAAAATATAAGTTTCTGCATTGGTGCCAATTTCTGATGATTCAGTTTCATAATATTGCTCTGAACTACTGAAATCTGATGCATGAATTTGCCCCTTAGCTTTTCCAAGCTGTTTTTTGGAAGAATGGGCAGAGCTTCTTCATATTTTTCTTTTGGCAAAGCTGGGTGAGCATTGGCCGCTTTGTTTTGAGGTTGTCATGCTTTTTCTTTGAATAAAGCTTGATTGGACGTTACTCTTAGTGTCTTTGACCATACTAACTACTTGGAAATTTGCATTTGATAATTGCATTCATAGTTCCCAAATATCCTGAGTAATTTCAGTGTTTCTGACCTGCAATATTGACACAACTGCCAAATTTTTGAAAATTCCTTGTTGTTCAAGACATCATCCTCATCCCTATTCGGGATGACTGGTTTTGCTGCATGAGCTACCCCCACTATGACAAGATTTCAGGCGTAGGAGGTACCAGCTGCGGAGCTTTGTTGACTGGGAAAACAATCTGAGATGGCATTGCCTCTAGTTTCCATCTTGATGTCGCTGTTTTGTCTAGCCAGATCTTCCAGTAATTGGTTATTGGAATATTTTGAAGAGAGTGACTGGTTTTGAGTGAGCACCAGTTGTGAAAATCTGAGGATCTCTCACTTGAAAATTGTTATCCTGAATGTCTATTCAGGCCAAAGTTCCAATGATTGATCCTCAATAGTGCCTGTAGTTTACAGTATTTGGACCATAAAAAACTCACTAGGCCTATTAATTCGCCTCAACTCTTCCAGCCAATTTTGGGCGTAATTTTCCCTTCATGTTCAGGGAACTTCTTCTGAGGCAGGCTTTAATACAAACTGGGAATTTGATCCTTTCAGTTTGCCAACACTTCTCCAAGGTTAGGATTTGGATAAAAACCAGGAAAAGGATAAAATAAAAAACTTTTATTATAAGCTATTTATTAGATAATAATCATTAGACCAGGCGCCAGTATTTATACCTCTAGGTCATCTCCTGGCCACATTCCAGCACAAAATTTCAACAGATATTTTACCACCTCAGTTTGGCCCTTGAACTGATATGACTAAACTTTTCTTAGGTTTATTGGTGGCAAAATACTTTTAAAATTGGGAGGATTTCAGGTACAAAAATTGCGATAAAAGCATGCAAAATTGGCCTTTGATCTTCTTGATTTCAGTTTCCTCATACTGCTGATGAAATACACCTTATGTGAAATTTTGGCATCAATTGAAGTAAATTAAGCACCCCTAATCAGGACGTCAGCAGGCCTCTTCCTCGATAGCACTAGGTAACCCCTTTCAGGAAGTCCATGCAAGTGCTATCATGCCAATTACATGGATCTACATATGAATTTCTCCCTAAAGTGGAAAAATTGATTACGTTTTCCATTTGTCATTATCCATGGGATTTTCAGACGTTAACTTCAGGTTTTCCCCAAATTATTTTGTATACAATTAAGTTGAATGTGTTCCTGTTAATCAGAACCAATTGTCAAGATTTTATGCTTTGGGACCATCTAGTACTAAAAAAAAGATTTTATGCATAGGAAATTGACCATAAGATGCAAGAATATTCAGGTCGAGTGCTCTGCTAAAATACTTGATCAAATTATCATTGAGATATTCAGCCCTAATTGTATGATTGCAATAGTCTTTGAGGTGAGAATATAGGTGTTAGCTCAAGCGTTGAAAGGGTAATCAGCCCAATCTGATGGTTGTCAAAGGTTTATTTTTGAGTCAACCACCAGAATCTGACACCGCCTTCAGAAGTTGGCCCCCTTAGTGTGGTGATCCTGGCTGGGGGAGCATGAGCCCCAGAACCAAGGTTGTAGAATTGATGTGAGTTTATCAAAAAAAATTGCTAAAGGTGATAGCATGTGCAGGGTACCAAATTTTTGAGAAGAGCATAGTGTTGGCAAGGCGGCATTTTCCAGTCAGAGATGTCTTCCTGAACTTCCACCTTTCCACTGTCCTTTGTATATCCTGAAGTGGCTTCTTTTCCACCTCTTGAGTAGCTATACCTGCACTTGTGATGGGGATCCCAAGGTGTTTGATGGGTTCCTTTGGGCAATGAATCTAAAAGGGTTGTTGGATAAAGCTGAATTTTTTACACTTCTTCACTTTTCTTGTGTTTGTAACTTTTCTTTTTGTCCTCTCGTTTTTAGGGTCTGAGCGCTTAGCATCTGATAGCACCAAGACTTGGGATTTGGTTTTGTTAAGTTTGGCTTGGGAGGCTTTTTCTTATAGGGTGATTATCTCCGCTACCTTTTTTTAATCCTCTCTGGAGGAGACCCCTACCACACAGTCATCTGCAAAGGCCAAAACCTTAAGTGGTTTTTGCCCCTTGCACTCAATACCAGCTAACTTTTTTTCATCACCCATAGGAGGGGGTCAATTGTGAGGTTGTACAAGATAGGGCTAAGTAGGTCCCCTTGACTGAGGCTTCTTTCTGGTGTGATAGGAGGTGAAATAAATGCAGACCCTAGAACTGAGAAGGTGGATGACAGCTGATGGTTCGCTATCCATGAGATAAAGGGTCTGGGGAAGCCCTGTTTGTGAAGTATTGCCGCCAAGTTTTCCCAGTCAACTCTTTCATATGCCTTAGCTTGGTCTAGAAAGCAGAGTGTGCCTTTAGATGCTCCTCCCAGTGTGTTTGTTACTTGGTGGACGTTGTCCTAAATGCTCTTCCCTGGGGTGAAAGCCATGCTGTTGTGGGGAAATGCACTCCTTGGATGATTCTGAGTTACGCTTAGCCATTATCTTTCCCATTATCTTAATGTCCGCGTTGATTAGAGATATGGGCGCAGTTGTTCAGGTCAGTACGGTCCCTTTTTTGTGGAGCACTATGGTATAGGCTTCTGCGCCTCCTGGGATCACCATCCCTCTTGCAGACTTGAGTTAAAGAAAGATAGCAGGGGCTTCTTTATTACTTCATAGCGTGCTTTATGGTACTCATAGGGGATTCCATCTGGTCCTGGTGACTTGTTGATATGGAGCCTCCGTAGAACTTGTACTAGCTCATCCTCCGTTATGGGGTCAACAAGCTTGACTAAATGCTTGGTGTGGTTAGGAACAGCATTGATGAAGTAGTTTTTATCAGCTTTCTATGTTGGGGCTTCCTTATACAGTTCTGAGTGGTAGGAGTGGGTAATGGATGCTACCTCTTCTGGGTTGTTAGTGGTTTGGCCTTTGCATGTTTGGAGTTCAGTGAGACTGGCATTTTTTGACCTCATTTTGTAAGTTTGATAAAAAACTTAGGTTGGTCCCCCTGAACAGCTCATCTGGCACCTGCTTGGAGGGACCCCATGTGCATTTAAATTTGTTCGTGTTTCTTGACAATTAGTGTCTGTTTCACCCAATATTTAACCCACTGTGGTGAGTAGCTGCTACGGGGTGGGTATCTTTCCAGATAGTTTAATGTTCTCTGAGCTTTGGAAAGTTCTACTATTTCCTTCCTTGTGTGATGGGATACTGCGTGTTCTAGGGCGGATAAGATTTCTTTTTTAATCTTTGCCACTGCTGCCATAAGATATTAGAGTCAGTGCATTTGGCTAGTTCATCTACATGTCTTTTTGTTTGATCTTCTACTTGGACCAGATTCACGTTCTTTGGCACATCCTTTTCCAAGGTTGTTTTTGGGTGGTTCTTCCTTTGATTGGATACTAATTTTCACTATTCTGTGGTCTGATAGATGTAGGTCGATTGTTGCAAAATCTTCAGCTTGTGATTTTAATGACATGGGTATGAGTATCCAATTCAGTCTAGTGGATTTGATTAGTTGATTACCTACAATATTCGGCCGCGTCAGATTTGGAAAGTATGATTATGAGATTGGTTTGGCGTCTAGAAGACCTTTTAGTGTCATTAATTTCTGTAATTGGTTCGATTCTATTGGTGGGTTTGTGACATTTGGCCATCTGTCACAAGTTTCGTCCAGCCAGAAATTGAAGTCCTCTAGGTAATTAGTTTCTTCGGGAAGGTTCAAGTCAATTAGGCTGCTCAAAAACTTTTCCCCTTTGTCCGCTTCAACAGGGGCATATACTAGAGAGGCTGATATGATTGGTTCCCCATTTGAAGGCTAGAACTAGAACCCTTCCTTCCAAATGATAATGGTATTTGGTGATTGTGATTTCAGCTGTTGCTTTGACTACAAATCTACAAAAGCTGGTCCAGAATGTTCGAGAAGGGAGAAAGAACCTGGACCACTTTTCCACCTTTCCAGTCATGCACTTGCTCTCCTGCAAGGCAAGCACATCCACCGGTGGGCTTAGCAGGAGCCCTCGTTTCTTATCCAGGGACTTATTGGATGAGAGTCCTGCTATATTGATAGTCCCAATTGTTAGCGAGCCCAGCACGCCTTCTATGACTGCATGTGGCCAGATTGACCCTGTGCAGCTGCGGTGGCTGCTTGTGTATGGACCTAGTCATAGGACCCACATAAATGGTTTGGGATGGTGGTGTACTTGATTAAATTCAGGTGTCCCAGTGTTCCGATTTAGGTTCTCCATGAAGTGAGCACTGTTGTCCTACATCCCGTAGAGGGTTGATAAACTGTTGGCTTGTGAAAAGGGTTTGTTGACTGGTACTTGAATGGGTTGGGCTCCATCATGTACAGGTAGGAAGTGTGTGTTGTCCATTTCTTATTGGAATGCCTATTGCGCATAAACTTGCAGCTGCTGGTCTGTCTTTGGGGTGGTCATACTAGAGAGGTGCTCTTGTTGTTACTCAATATTGCGCTTGGCTGCTTCCTCCTGAGCTGCTGCTTCCTTCTCCTCCTTCTGCTTCTTCTGCTTGGCCTTCTCCGCCGCCTTACTGGCCTTCTTCGCTTCTTTAAGTTGCTCTGGGGAGACTGGTTGGACCAACTCATGGTTAGCCTGTGATCCTCAGAGATGGGCTATTAATGCATTCCCCTGATTTATATCCTTCAGAGTTTCTTCACACTCAATAAACTTTCTTCCCTCCCATGTAGCCTAGCAGGCATTGTTTTTATGCCCTACTTTGTTGCAGCTCGTGCATATGGGCGGGCTCTTTTCTGGGCGGACTGAGAAAGGTCAAGACTGATTCTTCTTTAGTCCAATAAGTACGCTTTGCATGTTATTGTATTGATGTCACCATCAGCATCCATGCTTTGGCGTATCATTACTACAACCTTGTCTGTATTCAGGTGGGGTAGGAGGCAGGTTTTCTCATTTTAAAATATACTAGTTCTCCATATGTGCTCAGGGCGCTTGTTAGCGCTGCCTCCAGGTAGTCCCACTTTTTAGTGGTTGGGAGTCCTTCTAGTACTGCAAACAAGTTTTCATCATCCCAAAAACGGTGCGTGTGATTTGTATATTGGCTGTAATTTTGTTCAGGCTCCTTACCTACTCTCAGCTTAGTGTAGGTGACTACAAATGGGGCGGCTATGGCTGCATCCGCGGCCTCATCAGTAGCCAAGCCAAGATCTAAGGTTCCCATTGTAAGTTTTTCAGTTAAGCTTACAGCTTCTGGGAAAAGTCCTGGGATATCCTGACATACTGCATCATACCATAGAGTTTCCTCAACGTCAAAGTTATTGCGCACACCAAATTCATGTGAGGACTTTGAAAATGCATGGCTGATGTTGCCAGTTTGGTGAAAATCTTGCACCATCTTGAGATAGTCACTGTTTGGGACATATGGTACCTTTTTGCACTACGGTTGAAGTTGAGCAGCTGGTCCTTCTGGCCCATTCTGTTCCCCTTCATCGCTGCTGCATAGGTTTGTGAATTCAGTGGATTCAGTCACTTTGTCATCCCCAGATTGGTTGGCACAATTAAGACAAGTTGTAATTTGTTGAGTCAATTTAATCACCTGTAAACAAAAGTGATGCTTACTAGAAAAAAAGCTGATAAAATTATATAGATTAGGGGAAAATATTTGTTCAAGAATTAATTGGTACTTTAGATATTCCCAGAAAAGAACCAAGAGTAAAATAATTAAAGGGAATATTTCAGATAATTAAAGATAGGCGCAATCCACATGTTATATCACATGTGAAGGTGGAAGGAGATTCAGGTATGTGGGAGTTGATGGCACAGGCTAGGTTAGGTTGAATTATACCAGGTTTATCATGGAAAACTGAAATGTGAGCGATAATGGTAACCCTGTTAAGTGTCTACCAATATCTACTATAAGAAACCAATAATTAGGAAGTATAATGTGGCATAAGGTTGTATATAAGCGAGATAAAAAGAGTTATTAAAAATAGTCTTTGGGCTTAATATCAAAATGATATAAATTTATTTGGGCATTCTTCTCTATCTCAACAGCAAATGGTGCACTAATTGGGGCGACTAATCCAGAACTCACTGTGTTGTGAACTTAACGTTATTATGGGATATTTAGAACTTATGAATATAATACTATTAATGATATTAGGCCTTAGCCCAAATAAATGTCAATATACATGTAATGACGATGCTTTTTGAGCATTTAACTTAAGGAAATAGTGATAAGTAATGAAATAATAGTGTTTTGAACCTTAGGCCAAGTAAGCATCTATTGACACTTAAATTATAATGCTTTCAGTCATTAGGCCTAAGAAAGTGTTGATAACAAATATAATAATAGAGTTGTTGGGCCTTAGACCCCAAGTAGTATTTATTGACACTAAATAATATTTCTCTCAGGACTTAGGCCTGAATAAGCATCAATAAACATCAAATTAATAATAATGGTAAGCTGAAATTTAAGTAACTTTCTAAAAAAAAAGTTGGGAACCATAGTCAAGGCTTCACCTAATTTAGGGCAAATCCCAACAGGGTCAGAAGGCTCTTCACTGCTATATCTAACAGGCAGATCTTCACTTACCTCCACATATAACCCTACAGGCCTAGAGTACACTATCTTACCTACATTAACTATGGTAGCTCTCCTTTTACTCAATTGAATGATGAGGAGAATCCTACCCATTTGGGAGGAAACCTATTGCACAATGTTCTTTATAGATTGTGACAACGCGCCACTAAGATCAAATTGGATTCTGGTAGCTTCCTGTACCTTCTGGGCTCTTCTAGACCCCTTACTGACCTTCTTGGCATTTTTAGCACCTCAATCACCACATCCACAATAAGTATGCCAGCCTCAGCCGCCTCCTTTGACTTAGCTGATAATTTAGCTAGTTTTTTCAACAACTTTTTGACCGCTAGCTATTCCTTATCTATGGTTGCCACAGGTGAGTTCCACTATATAGTCCTTTAGGCTTGTGTTAAGATTCTGATATGACAAAACGATAAGCCCTAAAGAGTTATGACGGAGTGGTGAGGATCTGCCAACTAGGATAATATTTATGAGTATTCAAGCGCCTTGAGATGAGGCAATATTAGGTTATAACGGGTTGTTATTAGATCACCTTCAAATAAGGTATTAAGGTGATGTCAACATTTGACAAATATAAATTAGATTGCCTCAAATTAGGGCGATAGAGAGTTAAAGAATAACAGCCAAAACCAATGAGAATCGGTGTAATAGAATAGTCTAAGCTATGAGAATGGTATTGTCTGAAGCTGCTAATATATAATTGAGATGGTCGATTGAAAGAAGAGTTTAGTTAGTAGTAGAGAAAGAGAATAACAGCGAAGAGTCACTGTAGTCATATAAAATAAACTAAAATTGTTGTCAGGGCAATTGCTCCTATTTTCTTACATTTTCAGTCTGTTTGTAGGACTGACGATCCCCATATCATCTGTCCGTTGCTCAGTGGGTTTGACCTGTGTGACCCTTACGGAGGATCCCAACAGTACCGCCCAAAATTAGAACAGTGGTGCTCACTACAGGGGGGCCATTGATCAACTACTAAAAACTCAAAATCTCCAGACACAGGCTATGTCTCATAAATCTTGTGTTGCTGGGGAATCTTCATGAAGCACTGCACCAGCTGAATATGAGGAACTCAAACTCACTTTAGATGCACTGCCTAAGAAACAGGATGAACTTCTTCAAGAATGAAATGTTTTATGCACCAGCTTGATAGCACATTTATTCAAATGAAAATTCTGGGACAACATAACACAGAACTCACAAATTGCTTGGACAACACCACTAAATGACTGCATTGTGTGGAGCAATTTTTGACCAGTACCTCCCATCCCTCTCATTGGGAAGAGGAAGGATGACAAGGAGGGGTACAATGTGATGAGGAATATGAGTCTGGTCAGAGCTATTACACCAAGGAAGGTAGCTCTGGATATGAGTATAAGTCAGAGTGCCAATTCCCTCAAGTGATGACAGTGCTACTCATTTCAGAAGGCCACGCTACCTCTGAAGCAGTGGACATCCAACTTCCACTGGACCAGCTTCTCATCAAAAACTGTTTTTGGATCTTGACCCATTCCTCAGTATGCCAGAAAAAAGTTGCATCTATGAACAGGATGAGAAGGTTGATATTGAGAAACTGCCTCTGTTTTATTAAAATGGGAATATTTATGGTTTCTTCATAAGGTTTGAATTTGCATCAGAGGCACATCTGATCAATGGAAAGCAAAACTGTTATTATCTGCTTGGATGTTGGAAGTGCCTATAAAGTCACCTGCTACCTTCCAAGCAGCTCCATGATCTATCAGGATGTAAAAAATACCATGCTTTGACTGTTTGGGGGTACCTCAAAGAAGTCATAGAAAAAGGAGGAATTCTAAATGATCAGATTCCGCTGCAACAAGACCCTCATGGAGTTCGCTGATCAATTTATGATGGAAGCTTATGTGCTGATTGGGGCAGGATACTTGGCGGAATCTGACATGCGCACTGCAATAACCTCCAAGGTGAAGCCATACCATAAGCTTCACAATGTCATTTCACTGATTCTGGATATGACGTTCCCCTGCTCAAAATTGTACAGTTCTTGCACCACATATCCCCTAACTTTCCACCACCAAATATGGAACGGAAAAATACCGCCTCTGCTGTACCCTCTTATTTGGGGGAATACGCTCATCTGGACCACATTCCACCTAGCAACCCCTGACCCTACTATAATTCTGTGCCTCGTCCTCAGCTGAATTATTCTCAACAGTTCTACTAATACCCCAGGGCCAATTACAAAAATCTTCAGCAACCTAACTACCAACCTGGATCTAGTTACGCTGAATGCCAGCAATTGTCTTACCAGCCTGTCCCTGGTTATGCCAAACATTCCCAAACTTTCTGACCTGGACCCTCTTATGAAAATCAAGGACGTGGCTCTTATGAGGTTTGTTGCTATGAATGTGGTCAACCTGGCCACATGGCACAAGCTGCCCCAACCTTTGTGTGCAATATGTGCAACAAGATCAATACTACCATGGAAAGATGGAACGGAGTAGATATGGGACTCTCTACCTCCATGATCCCAACTCCAAACGTCCCTGAATTAATAATAGTATTCCTCAGAAGTCCCTCAGTACAATGACGGAATTTTATACCAGCATTCAGTTGGAGGAGTATATGTAGTGACATGAGCTCAAGCCAAGGCCACGGTGAATGAAGGATCTCTGGAGCAACCAAAGCCCTACGCCTGCCAAATGCTTAGTCAAGCTTCCTCATAAAATATGGATTCTGCCGCAGATGCGCCAACTCTAAAAGGAGTAAACGTTGCCCTTCTGGTATACACCAGGTTAAAGAATACCCCAAAGTCGGTGGGGGGATTATGAGTTTTCTTAAATAAGGATCCTGTAAATGTCCACGTAATAAACAGTTGATATTCTTCTTGTTCCGAGTGTCCATACTGTGATATGTTTGTAGCAAAAAATAGAGTTTTCACTATATTAAATACTGGTGCTCCAGTCAACATATTTTCCACTAAGTTTATGCCAAAGTTGACATTAAAACCTGATGTGGACCATCAAATGGTGTATGGGACCACTGGAGCAGAAAGTACCATCTCTGAGGGAGCATACAGTGCGCTAGCCTTGTGGTTTGGGTCCATTTTTGTTGTAGTTCCAGCAATTGTGCTACCAAACAAAAATTATGACTTGCTAATTAAAACGCCTTCCTGCAATATTTCAGGGCTATCATTAAATTGAGGAGGAGACCCTTGCCATTTTAGGCAGCGGATCCCATTTTACTTTACCTCTAGCAGAGTGCCAAAGGATCCAGTGCACATGGGCCATTTTAACCTTGCATATAGTGATGGAATGATTCCAGTATACTGCATTGACTAGAAAGCACAACTCAGCCTCTTCCTCAGCAAATAATGAATACCAAGGGCTACCTCTCTGAGCTGCAGGGCCTATATCTATTCCTTCCAGACACCAAGTTTTAGTGAACACCAAGTTACAAGTGGAAATGCCTACTGGACTTTATGGGGAGGTCATTGGGCCCTATCATCAAACATGGCTTGAGCTTCATGTGGCTCCAGGGATTATACTACCAGGGCATGGAGAAATCAAGGTTTTGTTAGTGAATCTTCAGAGTGAACCAGTGTAAATCCTCTGACACCAAATAATGGTTTATTTACACTCAACTCCAATTGAGGTAGTCCTTCAAGTCCATGAGTTTAGTTTGTTAGATGAATTTGGCCTAACAGTTGAATCACTGGCCAGTGTAATGACAGTGGTACCGCGGAAGAACTTAATAAGGCTATTAGAAGAACAAAAAGAAAGCGATAGTTTTATTTAAGAAGTTCAAAGAGATTTTCACGTTCAATGATCACAATTTAGGGTGTTCTGGGGGTGGCCCATTGATTAGACACAGGAGATCATCTCCCCATAAAGTCTCGTCCAATCCGCCAAATGAGGGCAGCAGAAGATGTTGTCACTGAGGAAATTGATATGTTGTTAGAGCAAGGAATGCTTAAACCATCTAAGGGTCTACGTGCTTCACCCATTCTGATTGTAAAAAGAAGTATGGCACCAACCGCATAGTAATAGGCTACTGGAAGCTCAATATTATTACAAAAAATGGATTGTACCCCTTACTGCAGATTGACAATGCTTTGGATTGGTTAGGGGGAGCCCGTTACTTCTCAGCGATGGACTTTATATCAGATTACTGGAAAATCGAGTTACCCATGGCAGAACAGGAGAAATGCGCCGTAATCACATCCAAAGGCCTTTTCCAACTGACCCATATTCCCCGAGGGCTGTGTAACGCCATGTCTACGTTCCAACGAGCCATGGAAACTATCCTTGGTGACCTGAAGCTGTCATATATCCTCATATACCTCAATGATATTAATGTGTTCTCCCAAACCTTTTTGGAGCACCTTGATCATCTAGAAGCAGTATTTTGCTGGCTCTCTGAGGCGAACATCAAAATAAGCCTCAAAAATGTAACTTCTTCAAAGATCAGTTGGAATACCTGGGGTTTGGTAGACTCCAAGGGGCAGAAACCACAGCCATCTAAGATGGAGGCCATATGAAAAATGATTACACCTAATAGTAAACGTGACATACAGGTATTTTTGGGAATGGTCAGTTACTACTGACAATTTATCCCCTACTTCAGCTGTATTGGGAGCCGTTGTTTTATTGTTAAAGAGGGTGCTGCATTTGAATGGATGAAATGTTGTCAATATGCCTTTGATACACTTTGGATGGTGCTGATAGGTGCTCCAGTGCTACGCTATCCAAACTTTGATAGGGAGTTTATTGTTCAGATGGATGCATCCCTTTCCACTGTTGAGGCGGTATTTTCTCAGAAAAATGATGAGTGAGAGGAATATCCCGTTGCATACTGCAGTAGAGGTCTGAACTGCCATGAGCGTAATTATACTGTGACCACGCATAAGTGCTTAGCGGTGAACTATGCATATAAGAAATTTAGAGTATACTTGCATGGGGTAAAGTATAAATTCATAATGGATCACGCGTTGTTATGCTGGTTTCAGAACCTCAATGAGCCTGAGGGCGTTTAGATTGGTGGGCTCTTAAGCTGCAATCTAATGACTTTAAGATCTTTCACCACCCAGGAGCTAAGCATTAGAATGCCAACTGTTTATCTTGATTTCCAACCATTGCCATGATGGCAGATCTCAGCAATGTGATGTACGAGAAGATGCTCAGCGGAAAATATGATGGCGAGCCTCAAGTGATCAAAGCATTAAATGAGACGTTAGCAAATACTTTCAATGGAAGGGGAGCTATACAAGCAGATTGGCAATTCTACAGTGAATTTTCCGCGCCCCTCAGCATAACTGGGATTATTATGAGCACCCACAAGGCAGTTGGACATGGTGGTGTGTGCAAGACAGTGGAGTTGTTGCGCCCTCAGTTATATTGAGAAAACCTCAACTTTGACATGCTTGAAACCATTTCCTGATGACACCAGTTCCAAGTGGAAAAGTCATTCTGACAGAAGACCTCATACCGGTTATTGAAACCACATTTTTCTTGGCATACAGTTTCCCTGGATGTTTTCAGCCCTCTGCCAATGGGAGCCAACTGGTGTAAGTACATTATGGTGGCTATCGACCACTTGACCAGGTGGGTTGAAGCGAGGCCAATACGGGATCTGGGGGCGTTCACAGTGGCCAAGTTCGTAATGAAATGTATTATTCAGCAATATGGTTGCCCTCAGTTCATTCTTACCAATAATGGAACCAACTTCACCTTGCACATCCTCCCCACATTGAATGAGCTTATGGGCATCCACAGGGCTCTGATGACTCCATATCATCCCAATTCTAACAAAATGGTCGAATGGGTTAATGGGACGCTGTGAACATCCTTAGGATGCTGGTAACTGATAGACCCTCTGATTGGAGTTCTCTTCTGTTTAAGGCTGTCTTTGCTTAAAATATCAGCTATCATTCTACTATGGGGAAGAGCCCCTTTCAACTTTTATATGGATGGCACCCCGCTCTTCTGACATTGCTTTTATTTGTGAATGGAAAATACCAGCGGAATGAATCCCTACCATTAATTGATTAATTTAGCTGACACATTGAATAAGTTTTAAATGGAAGCGTACTCATTTAGCTTGGCCAAGAAGATTAGAAATTGGGCTGCCAATCAGGTACGATGTAGCAGGTTGACCCAATTCCAAGGCGGTGATATTGTTTTGTTCCACGACCAGCACAGGTTTGGGTGGAAGCACAAGCTGGCCAATATCTGGATTGGTCCATTTAAAATAATCGAGAAAACTGGTGTCAATGCATATACCATCAAGAACCCAGCAAGTGGTCAAATCATTAATCAAGTACATGAAAAGTTTCTCCGAGCATATAAACAATAGGAGGATTATTTTCCAGTCAAGGGGGGGGTAATGTCAAGATCAAATATGGCTGGACAATAAGCCCTGAAGAGTTATGACGGAATGGTGAGGATCTGCCAACTAGGATAATATTTACGAGTATTCAAGCGCCTTGAGATGAGGCAATATTAGGTTATAGCGGGTTGTTATTGGATCACCTTCAAATAAGGTATTAAGGTGATGTCAACATTTGACAAATATAAATTAGATTGCCTCAAATTAGGGCGATAGAGAGTTGAAGAATAACAGCCAAAACCAATGAGAATCGGTGTAATAGAATAGTCTAAGCTATGAGAATGGTATTGTCTGAAGCTGCTAATATATAATTGAGATGGGCGATTGAAAGAAGAGTTTGGTTAGTAGTAGAGAAAGAGAATAACAGCGAAGAGTCACTGTAGTCATATAAAATAAATAAAAGTGTTATCAGGGAAATTGCTCCTATTTTCTTATATTTTTAGTCTGTTTGTAGGACTGACGATCCCCATATCATCTGTCCGTTGCTCAGTGGGTTTGACCTGTGTGACCCTTATGGCGGATCCCAATGGTACTGCCCAAAATTATAACAGATTGTCTGCTGCCTTAGGGGGTTTAACATGAGGACCTTTGGCTCTGATGATCCCCTTCTGGAATACAAGGAGCACCCGTCCAGTGGCACCACTGGAATAATCAATGCCTCCACAGTGACTTAATGAGGTAAATCTTCATATGACATAAGAGTTCAACCTTCATACCCCAATTCACAGAACCTACGGTGAACTTTTCAATCTATCGTCATCCTGCTCCAAATTCTTTACTAACTTTATCTTTATTAAAGGAGATCACTCTGCAAACGATTTTCAGATGAAATATCATGGCCCCTCTATTGACAACAAGTGGTACATCCTGCAGTATGAATTTTTCAATTTCAGTGATAATGTCAAGATATATATGGACTCCTCATTCTTAGGGCTCAAACTGGCAGCTAAAACCTTTTTTTGAGACTTAGACTGAAAATTTAAAAGGTTTAAACTAGGAGCCAAACGTGAAATATAGAGTGGTGTGAACCCACACACCTCACTAATATAGCCCATGAGCATCTTCTTAGACAACCCAGTCTTCACCTCTAAAACTTGAACTTTTTTGAGTCTCTCCTTTATTCCAACTGCAAAACTGCTGAGTAGTCCAGGGTCCTAGCTTCAAAAAGCTTTGTTCCAGTCCCAAATCCATTAGCAGCAACTTTCTGATCATGAAGCTAAAACCTCTATGTTAAAAGGAGCTACACCCGCTTTGGATTTTATAACAGAGTTGGTCCCTCCGGATTGTTTTATAATGGAGTTAGAATCTCTGGACCCTTTTTATGCAGGAAGCGTCGCAGCTCTTATGGAGTCCTCTAACAATTTGTTACATGAATGCTCTCATATTTCGCTACACCAGTGTAAACACATTTAAGCTACTAGCCACTATCTAGGTTTCAGTTCAACGTAGAAAATCTCAGTGCTTATTGTAAACAGTTGTACATGTACAGCCAATCAGGAATTCAAACTTTGTCACTAGGACCTGTTTTTGCAGCGTCCTGCATCATAGGAGAGTAGTGTGACAGACAATACACCTAAATTCTTCCCCCTAACTTTATGTATTTCCCTCAAAGAAGACTGGAAGCACCCGCAATAATAGGTCAGCTCAAAGTAATTAGCTTTCATCCCACACCTCTTTCAGGTCACTATGGACCCTTCTGTGGCGCCTCTCTGAGTTCTGGTGTTTGCACTCACCCATGTTTACAAAAAGTATCCTCAGTCATGCTACATGAAAGTCCCAGCTTACCCTACCTAGCTCAAACATTTTAAGCTTCACATTTTTCCTAAAAAAATTATTACTGTGAAAGCACATGAGATTGATAAAATTGGATAATGCTAGTGTAAAGGCTTTACTAATTCTGTTTTTAAATTATTTCCCATTATAGAGGAAATTTAATAATCCAATAATAGCAGACTTATTATTATTAATAATAAACCAAGCATTTTGAGTTAGATAGAGGTTTTTTATCACCATCGTGATACAGTAAAGCTTATTACCGCTTATGTTATTGAGCTATTTGATTCTTCTGGGACTTTATTAAGTGGAGAAAAACATTGCTATTTCCCAGAAATCTGTTACAATATAGGTTATGTATTTTGTTTACATTTTGCATCTCAGTCTTGGTGACATATGTTATAGCTAGAGGTTTCATACCCTTTCTTTTGCATAAACTTCAATTGTTTTATTAGCTTGCATGGATCCTTAACTCTTTTTTGGTATTGATGAGCTAGTAATAGTTAGAGATAAAGTCAAAGATCTTGCATTGTTGTTAATATATGTCTCACAATTTCCACATCTTATTAAAGCTTTTTCTGCACGAGAATTACTAGGTGTCCCAGTCATCTTTAAATGACCATTTAACATTATAATATACTTTTGTAACTTAGTAGGTCAGAATTTTTAATCATTTAGCTTGCGTAGAATTTAGTATTCAAGATGATTGAAACAAAAGCCAAAAAAGATCTCATAATTTTAGTGTCTTCCATGTTTGTAAGTAAAAGCCCTTGGTTTTGTTATCAATCAATAACCAATTGAGTCCATATCATAACACAGGTCTTGAAAAAGTGTGATGAATGATCTGAATGTTCATTAAAGATAATGAGATTACAAATTCCTTCAAACTTTTTACTTCATAGATACCGCTTAGATGATATGACACTAAATAAGTTGCAAAAAGCATTTTTCTTTAGAATGCAAAATATGAATAAGTAATTTTTTTCTACGGAAAAAAGCTATTAGTCTTAAAAGTTAAAGAGAAATTTTTCCCCATTACAATCACTAGTTGCGACCAATTTTATTCAAGATAGTAAATTGATAATCCATACAGGGGATATGAGTGTGTATCCAATTCCTGGTAAGGGTTGGGCGAGCATGGTGAGAGGCACTGGGTCAGTTTTCACACCGCCCAAAGTTAGAGAACGCCCCAGCAACACTGAGGTCAGGGACGAAGATAAAAAACTGCGGTGAGTATCTTGAAAAACATCTTATAGTGGCAGGCAAAGTGCAACTTGTATATTAAAACTCCACACTATAAGGACTGTCATCAGTGGAGTTTGAGATTCAAGATTTCCTGGATATAAAGTCAACGGCACTATGGAAGAAGTTTTGTAGCTATTTACACATTCATTTCCAGTCTGTTGTCAACGTTGCGCCACATACAATGACCTAAGGTTTGTTGGACCTAGGGTTTTAATCGTAGCAAGCAGTGGAAGCTGCTGCACAGGTGCGGGTGGTGGTTGAACTCATGGATGGTCAACAGGTGTTCAATATGAAGTGCACATATCAGACCAAATTGAACCAAAGTTTTGTAACTTTTGTTTTTTCCTCCTGATGGTATAATGTCAAGTCCTTGAGGGCCATCTCACAGAAGGGCTTAGAAATAATGATATTTTTGCTCTTTCAAAATGCAAAAATTCCTGCTTATGCCTGAGCTTAGCATGGTCAAGGCAATTGTGTGATCACCCCTTCCGCCATAGTCACAGAGGACTTGACTCATATTCCGCACACTGCTCTTCTTAAAATTGATGGTCAGGATACCCGCCCATTCCACGTTGTGGTGGACAGCTCACCGCCCATCTTCATCTTTTGTCATGCTTTTGGTCATAAGGCGCACACCTGCCCTACCAGAGAGGGAGCCACTTTAATTGAGGTTTTCCAAGAGTCAATGGGAAATAGTGAATCAAAATATGAGCCCATCACTGACACTGATGCCGCCTTTCCTTGGGGCGCACAGGTTTGTTATATCCAGTTAAGCCTGTGTTTTCAAAGGAGTGCAAAGAGGCCAAACAGACATGAAGGGCAGCAACCTAGGTGGCGGCTACAACAGCATCCATAGTCCCGCCTGCCCAGACTCAGGCCAAAATCACATCAGTTTCTGCATTGGCGGAACAGCATTTCACCAACCAATTAGAATGGACCTACAACCTGTGGACCAACTATTTGAGCTTGGTACACTCATGCATGCCACTGCACACTGATTGAATCTGACTCTCCACACCCAATCTTACCCAAGTTTTTTTACCATCAATGGTACACCACAGGAGCACCGCAAAAGCAAAAAGCTGTAAAAAATAACAAAAGTAAAAAACCTACAAAAAAACTTTACATAACCCCTGAAGACGACTATGATTCTGTTGCTTCAGCCACTTGCAGTCAAAACTTAGTTGCATATCAAAGAGATTAAAAGGGTAGGGACAGGGGGTCCTTCCCCTCGCTCCTAAGGAATGATGGGGGACTCCCTCACTATATGGACGTTAAAAATCTCTGGACTCAAGGACTCTCAGTTCTGTGCTAGAAAACTCAGTTTCTTTAAAATCAATTTAATTGTGGACATTTTAGAAGTTAAGGAAATCTAATGTCCACAAGGTGCTGAGGACATATGGGCAACCGTGCTCCTCCCTTCCTATTCTTTTTGGTCACTGCATTGTGGGGTGTTTGTATGGTAGAATAGTACTTTAAATTTTATGTAAACAACCTTTCTGGATGGTTGTGTGCTGGTCATGTCCTTTTCATGGTGCGATGAAGTGCAGACATTAGCTATCCTTTATGCTTTAACCTGTGCACAGGTTCATCAGGACTTTCTCTTGGCTGTGGCTAATCTTTCCATTCACCCCAATATCCTCGTGGTTGGAGATTTGAGCTGCTGGGCCAACCCAATCTATGACTGCTGGCCTTTCACAGTTGCTCCCCTCATAGGGACATCTCAAAATTTATGTCCTGAAAGCCACCTTGGGCCTCTGTGACACCCTCCCCCGGAATGCCCCTCTTTTACCCAACATGTATCGCCCTCATGTGATCAACAGACAGTTGATGTATATGTCATACATAAATCTCACTCTTGCACCGTTGAATTATCACCCCCAAAACTTGCACTTCACCACCACAAAAGTCAAATTCTCTAATATTATAGGATGTTTTCAGTGTCCTTTACTTTGTCAGGCCAAGTGGCACAGGCACCAAGTTTGAGTAAACTTTGTCCGTAAAAACTAACTTTGTATGAGTTTTTGAGCAGAATAGACACCCTGACTTCAACGCAGGAGTTTGTAACTTTTTCTTTGCCGATCCTCTCTCCACATGGTCATCTACTAAGCGCACACAATCTCCCATGCACACCACATTTCAACTTAGCGCTCCCAGGCTGCCTTGGTAGTCATTAAACGCACTCTAGTAGAGGTGTATTAACTGGAGAGTAATGCCCTCACTCCAGGGTACAGTCCTGCTTGGGGTCGTAAATGGGCTGAAGTATCCTCCCATATTAATAAACTGGTAAGGTAGTACAAACACCGAGTTTGTGTTCAATACAAGGCCAAAAGTATCATGGCAGGCAAATTGTGCTCCATTTACTTCTTCTGCTAATTTTTCACTCCATGCCAGAGCTTGGCTTGTACACATGTTCAGCGGCCAGATAATACCATTAAAGAAACACCAGAGGAGTTGTCCTTAGATTAAGTTTATTTGAGTATGCCAACCAGGGGATGGACATTACCAATACTCAATGAGCAAAAGAACCAAACAAATGAACAAACGGAACAATAAAACCAAAAAAAACTCCAACCAGGCGGGGAGCGAAATACCGCTAACCCACTATGGAAGAGGTGAAAAGCGGTCAGGCAACTCTTCTACAGACATATTATTCACAATAGAATCATTATAGTTGTAGAACCAGACAAAAGCAGAGAGCCAGGGCGTTGGGTATCAGCGTGGCAGGGATGGATGGCGGTGAATAATTGGTTCTCTTCTTCTTGATCAATTTGGAAGATAGCTTCAACTAATTCCGCTAGATGATGGTCAGCTTGAAGGCGGGCTTCAGGGAGTTGGGCAAAATGGTTATAATCTTCCAGGTGACTTTTTGCAGATGGGTCAAAATCTGCTAGTTTTGCCACATTCATGACCACATCTTCGGCATCTTTAAACAAACTGGTGATTTCAGCTCATTCTGCATTGGGGAAATCAGGGGGAAGTCAGGTGTGGACATTCCTTAATGGTATTGAGAAACTGACTGGGCCACTGCTTTTCATGGGTTTGGGCAATGGGGTGAGGCCACCGCTTCTAAGGCGAGCTTGTGGTCACTTTGATAGGGGATAGCATTGAATTTAGGAGAGAATCACTTGGGGGATAAAATTTTGTCAAAATCAGTATTTTAAAAATTTGGCCCAACCATAATTGAGCTGGCCAAGAGGTTCACAGAATTCCTCATTTGTGATAACGTTTCCTGATTCATCAATCTCAGCCAATAAGTCCCATGGATTTTGGTTCACAAGAATAGTGGATGAAGAATTCAGCTGAGTAGGAGTTGAATGGGCTGCTTGGATGCAAATGGTGGTCCAGGCCTGAATCTGATTGGCGTGGGTGAAATTGGGTGGTTAGTGTGGGTGGGTGACTTGGTGGGGGCCAATTTCCCACTCTGACCCATCAAATGAAAACGTTGAGTGGGAGGGGGCAACAAAACGCCTCATTCAGAATCATCTGAATATGGCTAATAAGCCACACCAGAGGAAGTAGATCAGAGGCAGGATTTTATTAAATGGTCGTTTTTAAAACAGAGGGGACATATTTGGCAACCATTATCCACCTGAGCCCAAAAGAAATGCTCAGGCACCATGGCGATATGAGCATTGGGGATTTTGGGCTATTTAAGGGTGGTGTGGGATTATGGTGGCAGTGGCACTAGGTGCAGCAAGGCGCTCTGCACCAGAAGGAATGGTATATAAGGTTGGGCTGTGTCCCATAAGGCAGAAGCCCCGCCATCAATTAACCATATAAAATCTGGTGTGGGAGGTAAGATGGGAGGGATGCAAAGGACACCACCAATTTGGTGTCTGAAGGAAGGTGATTACAGGTAGTAGGTATGGTGTATTTTTATAAATAAGGGGAATTAAAGACACTGTTGAAGCGTCCTCCTCCATCTGGAAGCCTATGTCAAAATAGTCCTTGAATGGGAGGAAATCATTAAGCTAGCTGGCGCAAATGCAGCAGAGGCCAATTTGATAATTGCCTTGTTGGTATATGGTTATAAAAGTCCATATTTGACTCATAGGCAAAATTGTATAGTTTAATAAGGGAGGGTGAGAGGATAAGTTCAAGAAGGGTGGATGCGCGCCAGTTGGAGCGCTAAGTCCTGTGAGGGGACAAAATGGCTGGAAGAAGTTGGTGGGCTAATTGACCCTGTGCAAACATGTTTTCTCGCAGGGCAGAAAAGCTAGATGGTGGAGCACCGTTACCCCAAATTGGAGCAGCAGGTGGTGATCCGCAGACATTATTAGGAAAATGGGCGTGTCCAGATGGAGGTGGTAAAATAGACTATTTTTCTTATAAAAGTTACTTGAAGTGAGATCAGGAGGTGTCCTTAAAGATTCATATAATTACTGCGAGTTGTACAGGTCAGACCAAGTTTAGCCTGCTGAAATTGACAACTTCCTTACTGGCGCACATATTTGCACAATTCTCAATACCTTGAGATAATAAATTTGACAACCTGCGATGAATTCTGGTTTTCTGTTTGTGGTGCTCCACACAAGAAATGCCCAGAATCATTTGGGCTTCCTTATGAATTTTATTGCAAATACTTTAATATTAAATAACCTGCTGTTAGCCTCAATGAACAAATGTCTTTTAGAAACACAACTTCTTCCTGGTGGCCAAGAGGCGTATATGGTGACCTTGCTTAAGATTGGAGATAAGCTGAATTTAGCAAACTGGCTCCCTATCTCTCTTACTAATACTGAAACCAAAATTTTACTAAATTATGGCCAACAGCCTTGGGGGTAGTGGCCTCTGA
Organism: Massospora cicadina; assembly: GCA_022478985.1. Lineage (NCBI taxonomy): Eukaryota > Fungi > Entomophthoromycota > Entomophthoromycetes > Entomophthorales > Entomophthoraceae > Massospora > Massospora cicadina. Next base: position 98,299 of record JAKSZP010008097.1, on the reverse strand, counting down.
GGTGATATCCCCTGAACAATTTAGCTTTATCCCCAAGAGATTGATATGGTACAACGTCCATGCAGTAGCCAGCGTCTGCCAATCGCCTGCTACTTGTGAGCTTGTGTTCTTAGACCAACAGAAAGCCTATGATAGGGTCAATTGTGATTACATCAGGGCCTGCCTCCACAAGTTTCACCTCACCTCCTGGCTTATAAGTTGTAATGTTGCTTATGGAGTCAGCCACTATGGCAGTACATGTCTCAGGTTTCCTGACTGATTTGGTTTGCCCACGAAGAGGTCTCCGTCAAGGGAACCTTTTGAACCCACTTTTATATAACTTTATCCTTTACCCACTCCTCCGCAGTGTAAATTCACATCATACTGGTGTTCATGTTCAAGGCCAGGCACCAGTCAGGATGCTTGCGTCTTCTGAAGATTTTGTGGTTGGGGTCTCTAATAACCATGATGCACGCATACTGGAGGAATCTATTCAGGGGTACTTCAGGGTTAGTAACGCAACCCTTAATGCCAACAAAACCGAAATCATTCCTCTTGGACAATGCCAATCATGCTGGTCCCCTGCCCCCTCAGAACAACGCATTCCAGCGTCACGGTCTCGTGTTATATTGTCCAGGCGGTCATCACAAAACGCCCCTCTTGTACTACCTTTTGTATCTAAGTCCATTAAAGTTTTTAGTGCGCCACCTGGGAGTATGACTAGAGGTGGGAGGTTACTCCACTTCTATATTGTAGGACCACATCTTAGACAACGTAATGAAGCGCATCGCCTCCCTCAAAGCCCAGCAGATTAGTCTGAAATGCTGAGTAGTGCTTGCCAACTTTCTGCTTCTGTCAAACGTTTGGTTTGCTTACGCCATAGCTTTTTCTCCATCCTTCTTTGCTATTCTGTATGCCCTACTCCAAGGGTGGCTTTGTCTAGGCCGCCCTCCTTTGTGCTCCTGGATGTCCTGTTTGTCCCATGTCATAGTGGTAGTTTGGGCCTGATCAAATACGTAAACCATGCCTCCAAAATACTTGTCGCCTGGATTGCACAAGTAGCTAACCCCACACTCTCTACCTAACACTGTTCATGCATGGCATGCTACAACTTTGCTCGCACACTTTGCCTCCGCAACCCAGGCCACCCTAACTCTCTCCTTAATGATCTGGCCACTCACCCCTCAGCTTTGGGCCCGCATGGGACCCTTCCCTCTTCAAGCGGATTCTCATGACTATGCGGTGCAGAATGGAGGATTAGCATCAGTGGCCACACCTCGCAGAGGGGTCGCCTTACCACCATTTTACACAAGAAGTCCGTGGGCAAGTCGTTTTGTACAATTTGGTACCTCGTTGTCCACTTACCATTGCCCAAGTTAACTATTTTGACATGATATTCACCCTTACTCTTTGAATACCAAGAAGGATATTTGAATGTACTCCCACCATCCTCTATTATAGCCCTCAGATTCGCACCCATGTATGGGGATGCCTGAAGAAGTTATACCGCACTGCTGAGAGGTCCAACGCCTCTCTGTCTTCATGCGTTGTTTGTGGCCAAAATAGGTCTTTAGTCCACCACTTGGAAGATTATCCGCCCTCACAGGCGATCTGGCGTGATGTTATGCATCTCTTTTTCAGGGAGCATAATTGGCTTTCAGCCTATGTAAGAAAATCTCTACCTTTTCCATGATCTCCCCTCATTCACACTTCTCTCCATGCCTTAGTTATAGCTATCAAAATGTGGACGATACACACTGTTGTCCTTGACGCTCTTTCTGGATCTAATCCCACCCTCCTTGAAACTGTGCGTCACTTCCATTCTCATCTTATGGATCACTTCTGCGCATGGTTGTTTGGCCACTTGCCATCCCGCCAATAATGATTAGTTTCATCCTGTTCCCTGTCTGGTTCCTTATCTTGGACTCTTTCCTTCATTTGTGCGCTGTATTGGCTCAGTCCTCCTCTGACACTCCTCCTCTTCCTTCCACTGGTGGTTTCTCTGACAACATATGGTAGCTTTGGCTCCTCTGAGGTGCCACTTATGTATTTTGGTGCTCTATTGTGTTTTATCAGAAGTGTTCATCCTATGGTCAGCCTTCTCCAGTAAAATAAAATTCTAAAGAGAATTCCAATTTTGACACATTTTGAAGAGGTATTAGAGTGAAATATTTTTTAAATCCTAAACAAAATATGGTATGGGTAAATCTATTTTGGTATGAATTCATTTTAATTTAATTTATTGCGGGGAAGGCCGACCATGGGATGGACACTTCTGAATATGACTCAGAAGAGACAAAACTTAGTACCAGAGGAGGCACCCCAGAGAAGCGATGCTATCTCTTGTTGCCAGCGGGAACGCCACTTATGGGGAGGGGGAGGAAACGTGTGAAGGGGCCATAGCCACAATTTGAGCACATGTGGAGGAAGGGGTCTGATTTGATGAACCAGACTGGGAACCAGGAAGAGACCAGCTGTCGGCGACGTGATGGGAGGTATCCAAACATCCATGCTTGAAAGTGGTCCACCAAATGGGACCAGAATCTGTGGACCGCTTCTGGGAGGGTGGGGGTGGAGCCCGCGATGGCATCTAAGACAATCGTGTGGATGGTCCACATGGCGATTGCAACCACCAAAGCACAAAGGGAGGGAAGAAGGGGGAGGCCATTGATAAAGCAAACATATCTCTTGATAGATTGAAGGGATGCGTTTGATCCTGGCCCAGAAGACGTTGAACTTCGCGCCATATCACTTTAGAGGTAGGGCACTTCTCCAGGCGGTGAAACAGCGTTCCATACTGGCCACACACGACACAGGATGAGTGTAAAGCGTTAGAGCGCTCAGCTGTACGATACACCCACCTCAGGCAGCGCCACACATGGGAGCGGACTTGAGGTTGCAACAGAGGATGGTGTACATATTTCCAGATATTTTTTTGGGTCTCAATGGAGTAAGGGATGTCCATCATGTCCAGGTAGTCCACCCTGGATAGGACATGGGGTCTAGTGGGGATCACGCCATCGTGGATGGGTAGCCCCTGTACCTCTTGTGTGAACTGAGGAGAGGGGCGGCCTCTTTGGGTTGTGTGTCTGCTAATACAAAACCTCCACTCAGCGCTCCACATGGAGAGGAGGATTCATTTGCAGTGGGTTTTAGTCCCATGAGGACCTGTGGCCAATGTATGTGAAGCGAGGTATTTCATCAAGGAGTGGGGTTCGATGGATTGTTGAGGCCCAAGGCGCGGGAGAAGTTGGAGCGGGCTGCATGGGACCAGTGTTGGGAGGGGATCATAGAGGCGGTGATGGCTGCAATCCAGGTACCCAGGATCTTGGCGGCATGGACTTTAAAGTCAAGCAGGCCCATGCCACCATGATGTTGAGGGCCAAACATGACCTCTAGCCGCACTGGTGGAAGGCGGCCTGACCAAAGCCATCCTTGCAGCAAGGTTTACAAGGATTTGTAGAAGCTTGGGGAGAAGGGGATGACATGGGCTCCAAACCAGACTTTGGAGAGGAGCATGGAGTTGGCTAAAATAATCCTGCCAGTAAGGGAAGTAGGGTGGGCTCTGAGAGAGGCGATTTGCTTCATCACTTTATCCAGAATACGGCACTCCATTACTGCTGACGCGTATCCGCCTGCCTCCATCCACACGCCCAGATGGCGTACTGGTCCTATGGTAGGATGTGGCACGAAGGGGAGCACCAGTGGGGCGGTGTGTTTTCTATTTAGTAGGGCGAGGACGTGGGCGAGCATATGGGCCAGGTTGGGAACTAATTGCTGGGGTCCAGCAGTTCTGAAACCGACCAAGAAGGATGATTTCGGTTTTGGAAGCGTTCAGTGCCACGTTGCTTACCCGGGAATACTCCTGGATGAGAGCTTCAAGCGCGCGTGCATCTTGATTATTAGACACCCCCACCACACAATCATCTGCGAACGCCATTATCTTGACTGGGGCTTGGCCTGGCACGTGGACCCCAGTGAGTTGGGCATTCACATTTCGCAGTAGTGGGTCAAGGCTGAAGTTGTATAAGAGTGGGCTGAGGGGGTCCCCTTGTCGCAAGCCCCTTTGAGGGCGGACTACTTCCGTTAGGAAGCCAGGGCCATGCACTGCCATTGTTGCAGATTCTGTGAGCAGCATTACCCAGTTGATGAAGCGAGGGGGTAGGCAGAATTGATGGAGGCAGGCCCTGAGGTATTCCCAGTTTACTCTATCATAGGCCTTTTGTTGGTCCAAGAATACAAGTGCCCCAGAGGCTGTGGACTGACATACATAAGCCACAGAGTGCACGTTATCCCAAATCGACCTTCTGGGGATGAAACTGAATTGTTTTGGGGAGATGGTGGCAGATGCTACAGTCCCTAAACGGTTAGCCATGATTTTTGTTAAAATTTTGGTGTCTGTGTTTGTTAGAGAAATGGGGTGCCAGTTGGCTAAGTCTAGCATATCCCCTTTCTTGAAGAGTGTGACAGTGAAGGCCTCATGTCCTCCTGGTAGGAGGCGCGTTTCCATCAGGCTTTGGTTAAGTGAGGCGAGCAGCAATGGGGATATATATTTGAAATATTTTTTGTAGAATTCATATGGAATGGCATCTGGGCCTGAGCATTTTCGGTTTGATGCACCGCGAATGGCTGTCCATAATTCGTTTGGAGTAATCAAATTCATTATTTCTGGGTATCAGAAAATGGAGCGGATGTGGGCTCAGTTGAGAAATTCTGCCACTTCAGCTGGCTGAATTGGGTCAGAGCGGTACAACTCGGAGTAATACTGTTGCATTTTGATTGCCACTTCAGTTAGTGTATCCGCAATGGAATTATCCAATCTTTGCACCTGTATGCAGGCCATGCTCTGGCGTGGTGCAAAAATTTTTTAAAGAAATGTGCGGTGCACTTGTCGCCTTTTGTAATGTGTGTGGCCCTGTACTGAACACAAACCTGATGTTTGCGTTGTCTTTTGAGTGCGTTGAGGTGGGCAGCTGCCTCTGCCCACTTCCGTCCCCATGCAGAGCTGTATCCTGTAACTGGGATGTTGGACTCCAAGTGTACCAATTCTGCCAGAGTGCGCGAGATAACTGCTGATGTGGCACATGAGCGTCTGGAGGAGAGATGGTGAGAGTGGTGGATGGTGTCATCTTTGAAAGTTGCCCATGTGGAAATGGGGTCCGCGCAAAATGGTGCAAAAATTTTTTTACCATAGTTGCCTCTTCTACCCATGTTGAAAATCCTGGCGACCTGAGCTCGGGGGGCGGATTTTGTGCAAATGTGGGGCCTTAGCAGCTGTGACAGGTAGGTAGTAGGTTAGCGAGACCAGTCGATGGTCAGAGAATTCCAATTTTGTTGTCTTGAAGTGGGAGATGTGGGGTTGGAATTTCGCCAACATTAGAATAATGTCGATGCAGGTCATGGACCTTAATTGGCCATTGTGGACATGGGGCCATGTCATGTTTTCAAGCAGCGGGGCATGCCATGGCAGCGCATCCATTAACCCATGGGTGGCCTTTAGAACGCGTAGTTCTACGTGACCCTGGGGGCGTGGGGTGAGGAAGGCCACTGGTCCGTTGGTGTGTTTAGCCAACAGTTCATGTCGCCGACTAGGAAAGAGTCTGGGGGTAGTGGGAGGGATTTGACCAATGAGAAAAATTCCTGATGCTTGCATGCACCATTTGGGGCATAGATGTTGATGATTGCGTGCACTACGTCAGCCCACGAGAAAGTAACAACTAGAACTCAGTCATTTAGGAATGTTTCTGAAGATAAAAATTTGAAAAAATTATTTTTCCAAATTAGCACCCCAAAGTGCTTCAACCAAAAGGATAGGGATGAGAGGAGCATTGTTTTCCAAGCTTCCTCGGAACCTTGTGGACAGTGGGACTCCTGGATGGCCAGGTTATCCATGGGTACATTGTGTTATAAAAAACTCAGTTTCCTAGCCTGGGATGGGGAGGCCTTGAGTCCAGCGATATTCAACATCCCTATGGTGAAGGTTTCCCCCATCGCACCTTAGGTGTAAGGGGGTGGGCACCCAGGCCCACCATCCTCTTCTAGCTCCCCGTGGGCTTCATAGCAGTGTGGGTGTTAGCAGCAACACTATTGGAGTTTTTGTTGATTTTTGTGGAAAGAGTCACGTTGGCTTTAGCCTTCACTTTTTGTTTTCCCGACGTCGGACAGATTTTTTGTGGTGCGGGCGAGTTTGGTGCACTGTTGAGTGGGTCAAAAAAAAATTCTGTTGGGATGGGTCCCAAGTCAGTCTCAACCGGAGCTTGGGTGCAACGATTGGGTGAGATTAAATCTCCCATCAGATCCTCAGATTGAGTGGCCCACTCAGTTTGGGCTTCCCAATCTGATTAGTTGATGGATTCCCGAGTTGCTTCTGCCACAAAAGTTTCCATGTCCTCCTGGCGTTGTGAGTGTGGGATAGCAGTGGTGTCTTTAGCCGCTTCTTTGGCCGCGGCTCTATGGGCCTGCTTGGCCTTCTTCTGCTCTTGTGGGGAGATAGGCTTTACCAGTAGGTAGCAGCCTTGTGCTCCCCACGGGAAGGCCTCCTTGGTGCTTGCAGTTGGTTTGTAGTGCGCCTCTCCACTGGCCATGGCCGCTGAGGGATGCTCTTGGAATGTGACACCCTCCTTGATGGGGCATGCATGCGCCTTATGGCCGAACACATCACAGTGGGTGCAAATGGGGGGTGCGCTGTCCACGGTCACCTGGAACGGGTGAGTGGTATGCCTTGAAATATCAATAAAAGTGGAGTGCGGGATCTGGGTTAGGTCCTTCACGAACTCCTCAGTTGGGGTCAGCACTGCGATGGCTTTGCTGGTGCACGGGTGTGGCATCAGCGTGAAGCGTTGCATTTCAAAAGATTTTATTTTGCCATATATGGCGAGATCATCTTTCAGGTATTGTTCCAAATTGTCACGTTTTACCGTAGTAGGCAAGAAGTTGAATGTGAGGAAAATTTGGTTTGATTTTGTCCATCTGGTGCATTTAGTTTCGATGACCCATTGCCCTTCAGGGAGGTTGACCACTATGCGTACCGCTGCAGCCTTATTCGCTGCCATTTTTCTTTTGAAACCTAGGTCCAGCCAACCGCATGACATGGAGTGAGGTGCAACGTACACCGCGGTCAGGAAAATTGTGTGTACATCTTTACAAAATTTTTCCCATAAGGCCATTTTTTGGATGTCCAGAAACACGCGGACTCCAAATTCCACTGATGAAAGTGGCTGGGAGTGTGGCATGTTGATGTACTGGTTGCATCGTGCTTGCCATGCGAGTATCTCCAGGGAAATAGTGACCGCCAGTTTCTTAGTATTTTTGTCAATTCCGCCAGATTCTCCGGGGGCGTTTTCAAACGTTGGAGGCCGCGGGCCTTCCACTTGCTCCTCTTACCTTGCTTGCCCAACTGCTCCCTAACATGGGCGCAGACTAATCTCCTCTGTGAGATTATCAAACTAGATTCAGTCTTGAATTGAATAGGTTGCAATAGTGATTGCAACGAGAAAGAAAAGTTATCTTGGTATGAATTCATGATTTATCCTTTTATCTATATTAATTCCATAAAATCATTTCTCTTTTAACTCAAACGTAGGTTTTTATTACTGGTTTTTATAGTTTGAGACTAAATTTTGGAATTTGCAATAGTTTCCTATTATATTCTATATGCATCATATAAATTTATAGATAATAATTGTATAGCATTTTAGGGCCAGATTGGGTTTAAGGGTAATGTGGGGTAGCTTTAATGATGCCTAATCTATAGGTAAGCCCCATACTTTGGTTGTAGGGACCAGGTATGGTCCCATATGTGTAATGGTATTAATCAGATGGTCCAACGCTGCTGATTGGGACTGTTTTTATGTAAGGTCTGAATAAACCTTTCCCATATGATGGGTGATGGTGATAAATCTGTACTGTAACTATTAAACAAAGTTGATTTGTTCAAACATTTAATTCATGCCTGGAGTCATTTACTTTGCTCTGGACAACTTAACTCAGGTGAATAATTTTATAAAGTCATTAAGTTTAATAGTATTGCCGAAATAAATACTAGTGTCCAAAAATTAACCAGATGGAAACCTCCAATGATTTAGCAAGATTTGGTACGAAATAGGCCAATCCTGGCAAAGTGGCTTATCAGCTTAATTTGTGTTGTTTTAATGATTCCGTGGTGAGTTGCCTCCCAAATTGGGTTGAGCCAAATCTGTATTCCACCAAGATTGGAAGTTAGGATCATGTAGAGCCAATCAAAGGCCAAAATTAGGTTTACATATCACTGGCAACTAGTAGCTGAGGATGATCCATTTATATTATTTAGATAATGTCAGCGGAAACTGATTACAAGTTTGAGGCAGTCAAGGATGCTTCTGGTACTTATTATTTAATAATTGAATATTGCTTGAGTAAGAAGATTACCTGGATATTTGATTTTGATGAGTTGAAACATGATGTCAGCGAGATGCCAAGATATTATGAGTAAAGCAAGTGACTAATGAGGTTTCCAGCATATAATTACTAAGCAACTCAATGATCAAATCCCAAATTGATAGTTATTTATATAAGCAATTTATATGGCTCACCAGCGACGCAAGGCCAAGGATGAGCTTAAACTAATATTTGAGCATTGGGAAGTATGGAGTGAGAGTGTTGACGCCAGGGAATGGAGAATTGCAGCGTGAGAGAGTGGTTGGCTGGAAGAACCAGCGATGAGCTGATAGGTTGGTAATGGGTGCAGTAGCCCTTTTGTACATATAAATACCTGGTACTTCCCCTTCAATAAACATCTCCCTTTGCCTAATCTCCCTTTTGATTTAAGTTTATGTTTATACTTGTTGTTTGGGTTTAGGCGGGGGATCCACAAATGGCGTGGGTGACACGCCAAGGGGTCAGCTGGTGCTTTTGGCCCCAATGCCTTAGGCAATATGGAAAGGGCCGACCAGTCTTCATACTGGTTGGCCTGCTGACCAGCAGAGCCCAATGTCACCAGAAAAGCGATTTTCTGACAACTATCCTGTTACATTTTTGGTTACATAGGTTACTAAATGAAGGGAAATCTTAAGTTAAAAAAGAAGATTGTTGAATTTGTTACATGAGGGCTAGTTTATCCTTGAACTCTGAAGGAGAAAAAAATCGTTTGAAAATTAACTATATCTTTTAGATAAAGTAACTTCATAAAAATCAGCCTTGATGTTTAGAGTTTTCAGACATTAATAACTCACTATATGAAAGATTGTTTGTATTTTAAATTTTATGTTACTAGAACTATACTAAAACAAAATTTTAATATATTAATAAAGCTTTGATTTATTGTTGTCCAACTTATTTGCTATAAGTTCCTGACTGGTTGTTGGGAATGTTACGATTTACGCCATGTCACAATTCCAATATGACTGGACAATAATCTTGGGACATCAGGGCGGAATCCGCCAAACATAGTATCAGTTACAATTATTTGAGCACCTCAAGATGAGGTGATATTGGGATATAACAGGTTTTTATTGGATATAATGGGTTTTATTGGATCGCCTCTATATAGGGAATAAGGTGATGTCAATATTTGATGAATACAAAGTAAATTGTTTACAATTAGGGTGACAGAGGATTAGAGAATAACAAGCCAAATTTAAGGAGAATCAGCGGAATAGAGTAGCCCAAGCCATGAGAAGCAGTATTGCTTGAAGAGGATGTATATAAGTGAGATGGGCGATTGAGAGAAGAAGGGTTTTTTAGGTAGAAGAGATGGAACAGCAAAAGGTATCTGTATTTTATAAAAAATAAATAAAGAGTTGGTTGAGGTAATTGATCCTATTTTTAAGTATATTTTCAAGTGTGTCTGAAGGACGACAATCCCCACATTGTCTGTCTGTTGCTCAGTGGGTTTGACCTGTGCAAATAACCTGATGGATCCTAATGATACCGTCCAAAATTATAACAGTGGTGCTCACTAAAGGGGGCCCAATTATCAACCACCTAACACTCCAGAACTCCAGTCACCAGCCATGCCATACACACACTGTGTTGTTGGGGAATATTCATGGAACACCGCACCAGCTGGATATGAGGAACTCAAAGTTACCTTAGACGCAGTGCTCAAAAATAAGATGAACTTCTTCAGGAACAAGATGCTGTCATGCACCAGCTTGATAGTACGTTTAGCCAAATGCAAATCTTGGGACAACAAAACAAAGAACTTGCTGAATGATTGAATGATACTACTGAATGGCTACAGTGCACAGAATGAAGATTGACCAATACCTCTCGGTCTTCTCACTGGAACACTGATGACCATCAAGTGGGGGCATCATACAAGGATGAATATGATGCTGGTCGGAGCTACTACACCCAGGATGGTAGTACCAGATATGAATACAAGTTGGAATGACACTTCCCTCAAGTAATGGTGGTACCACCAATGGCAGAAGGTCATGCTACTCCTGAAGTGGCGGACGTCCCAACTTTTACTAATCCAGCTCCTCATCAAGAAAACGCTTTTGGATCTCAATCCAAACCTCAGTATGGCACGAAACCCTGTGAATGGGATGAGGAGGTTAATATTGAGAAATTATCTCCATTTGACCACAATGGGAACATTCATGGGTTCTTTAAATGGTTTGAGTTTGCAGCGGAAGGAGCCTCTGTTAGACAAAAGGCTAAGTTGTTAATATCTGCCTTAATGTAGGAAGTGCCAATCAGGTCACCTGTTACCTCACAAGTAGTTCTGTCATCTATAAGGATGTAAAGGATACCATACTCCATATGTTTGGGGGAACTTCAAATATGTCGCAGAGGAAAGCAAAATTCTTAATGATTGGATTCCGTCAAAATGAGACTCTCTTAGAGTTCACTGATCAATTAAAAAAAGAAACCCATGTACTGATTGGAGCTGGGTACTTAGCGTAAGCCAATATGTGAATTGCCATGTCCTCTGCGGTGAAGCCATATTGCAAACTTCATAATGTTATTTCACCACTTCTGGATGATGACGTACCTCTGCTCAAGATTGTACATTTTTGCGTCATGTATCCCCTAGCTTTCTGCCACCGAATATGGAATGGAAGACTACCGCTGTTATTGCACCCTCTTATTCAGGAGAATACTCTCGTCCACCTCCAGCTCCAATTAGTAATCCTCGGCCTTTCTATAACTCTGCGCCTCATCCTCAGCCAAGTTATACTCAACAGTTTGATCAGCGTCAATGGGCTGTCCATGAAAACTGTCAGCAACCCAGTTATTGACCAGGACCCAGCTATGCCGACCGTCAACAATCAGCTTATTGACCTGGGGCTGGGTACACAGAATGACCCCAAACTTTCCAGTCTGGACCTGCTTATGATAATCAAGGACTTGGCTCTTATGGGGTTAACTTCTATGAATGCAGTCGCCCTGGTCATTTGGCAAAATTCTGCCATAACCGCCATGTGAACTATGTACACCAAGATCAATACTATTAGGGAAAAGATGGAGTGGATTAGAGATGGGACCCTCTACCTCCGCAATACCCACTCCAAACGTCCCTGAATCAATAGTATCATACCCTGCAAAAGTCCCTCAGTACGATGACGGAATTTTATATCAGCAGCTGGTTGGAGGAGTAGATGTAGTAACCCAGGCTCAAGCCAAGGTGGTGGCGGAAAAAGAGTCCCCCAAACAACCAAAGTCATATGCCTGTCAAATGCTTGATCAAACTTCCTCAGACCAACTTGATTCTGCCGCGGATGCACCAACTCTGAAAGGAGTAAACGTCGTTCTTCCAGTAGATGCCGTTGTCAAAGAATACCCATAAGTTGGTGAGGGGATAATGAATTTTCTTGGGAAATAAGAGCCTTTAATTGTTCACATATTAAACAGTCAATATTCTTCTTATTCTGAGTGTGCATACTGTGATATTTTTATAGTGAAAAATAGAGTTTGCGCCATACTAGATACTGGCGCTCCAGTCAACATAGTGTCCACTAAATTAATGGCAAAGTTGAAGTTGAAACCTGATGTGGACCATCAAATGGTTTATGGAACTGCTGGAGCAGTAAGCACTGTCTCTGAGGGGGCTTACAGTGCGCTACCTCTGTGCTTTGGGTCCATTGTTGTTGTATCCTCGGCAATTGTGCTGCTGAATGAAAACTATGACCTTCTAATTGGGACCGCTTTCCTGTGCCGTTTTGGAGCTGTTGTTAATATGACAGAGGAGACCCTCGCCATTCTGGGTCAGCGGATCCCATTTACTTTACCACTAGTGGAGTACCAAAAGGATCTGGTGCATACGAGCTATATCAACCTTGCCTATAGTGACGGGGTGAGGCCAGTTTGCTACCACCAACTAAAGAGCAAGACTTGAGCCCTTCCCCAGCATATATATGAATATCAAGGGATACCTCTTCGAGCGTCAGGGCCCACATCTATCCCTTCTGACCATCAAGTCTTAGTGAACACTGAGCTATAAGTGGAAGTGACGAGTGGGTTATATGGGGAAGTCATTGGGCTCTATCATCAAACACGGTTTGAGCCACATGTGGCTCCAGGGATTATACTTCTGGGACATGGGGAGATTAAGGTTTTGTTAGAAAACCTCCAGAGAAAACCAATGAAAATTTGCCGCCACCAAACTGTAGAATATTTACACCTGATTCCCATATATGGGGACCATCAGGTTCATGATTCCAGGCTGTTGGATGAATTTGGTCTACCAGCTGAGACACCTGCTGACATACTAATGGTGGTACCACGGAGTAATTTAACTGGATTATTGGAAGAATAAAAAGACCAAGCAATAGCTTTATTTTCAGAAGTATAAGGGGATTTTTGCTGTTGACAATCATGATTCAGGGTGTGCTTGGGGGGTGGTCCATCGAGTAGACAGAAGATCATCATCCTATAAGGTCTCAGCCAATCTGCCAATTGCGGGCAGTGAAAGATGTTGTTACTGAGGAAATTGACAAATTGTTAGAGCAAGGGATGCTTGAACCATCCAAAAGCCCATGTGCTTCACCTGTTATAATTGTAAAAAAGAAGGACTGCACCAACCGCGTAGTAATAGACTACCAGAAGCTCAACAGTATTACAAAAAAGGATTTGTATCCCTGCCAAGAATCAATGATGCTCTGACCTGATTTGGGGGATACCGTTATTTTTCTGCAATGGACTTGATATCAGTTTACTGGAAAATTGAGTTACCCCTGGTGGAACAGGAAAAGTGCGCTGTAATCACCTCTAAAGGCCTTTTTCAACTAACTTGGATGCCTCAAGGGCTGTGCAACGCCCCAGCTACCTTTCAGCGAGCCATGGACACTATTCTTGGTGATCTGAAACTGTCTTGTGTCCTTATATACCTCGACGATATTAATGTTTTCTCTCAAACCTTTTTGGAGTATTTTGACCACCTTGAAGCAATATTCCACCATCTGGCTGAGGCGAACATTAAAATTTAACCTCAAAAATGTAACTTTTTCAAAGATCAGATGGAATACCTGGGGTTTGTGGTAGACTCTAAAGGCTAAAACCACAGCTGGTTAAGGTGGAGGCCATCAGCAAAATGACTACTCTGAATAGTAAGTGTAATATACAGGTCTTTTGGGAATGGTTGGTTACTACTGGCGCTTTACCCCTTTATTTTAGCTGTATTGGGGGCCCTCTATTCGAGTTGTTAAAGAAGACGCTGTGTTTGAATGGACAGAATGTCATCAATTAGCTTTCAATACACTCCATACAGCGTTGATTAATGCACCTGTGTTATGATATCTGATTCTCTGATGAGAGGTTTATTGTTCAGATGGATACATCCCTCTCCGCTGTTGGGGCTGTACTTTCTCAGAAAGATGATGAGGGAGAGGAACATCCGGTAGCATACTGTAGTCAAAGTCTGAACTGTCATGAGCATAATTATACTGTGACTGAGCGGGAGTGTTTAGCAGTGATCTATTCATATAAGCAATTCAGAGTCTATCTGTATGGGGTAAAGTATAAAGTCATGAAAAATCACGCGTCATTACGTTGGTTTCAGAACATCAAAGAATCTGAAGGCCGTTTGGCTCAATGGGCTCTTAATTTGCAGGCTTATAATTTCGAGATTCTCCATTTTCCAGGAGTAAAGCATCAGAACGCTGACTGTTTATCTCGGTTACTGACTATTATCTGTGACAGCGGACCTCAGTGATGTGATTTAAAATAAGATGCTCAGCAGAAAGTATGACGATGAATTGCCCCAAGTAATCAAGGTGCTAAATGAGATGCGCATGAATATCTTCCAATGGAATGGGGAACTGTACAAGCGGATTGGCGATTCTACGGTGAATTTTTCTGCGACCCTCAGCATAACTAGGAATCATTATGAGTGTTCACAAGGCAGTCAGTAATGGTGGAGTGCACAAGACTATGGAGTTTTTACACCCCCAGTACTATTGGGAAAGTATGAGCTTCATTGTTCTCAAAACTATTTCCTGTTGCCATCAGTGCCAAGTGGAGAGCCATTTCACCATATGACGTCATATCAGTTAGTGAAACTACATTTCACTTGGCACACAGTTTCTCTCAATGTCATTGGCCCCTTGCCAACTGGAGCTAACTGTTGTAAGTACATTCTTGTGGCTATCAACCACTTGACTTGGTGGGTTGAAAAGGGCAATATGAGACTTGGGGGCAGTTACAGTGGCCAGGTTCATGATGGAATGCATTGTTCAGCGGCACAGCTGCCCTCTGTTTTTTCTCACTGATAACAGAACCAACTTTACCTTGCACATCCTCCCCAAACTGAACGAGATAATGGTAATCCGTGGGGTTCTGATGACCCCAAACCACCCCAAGTCCAACGGAATGGTCGAACAGGTGAATGGAACTCTGGTGAACATACTATGAAAATTAGTAACGGATTGACCTTCCAATTGGAGCTCTCTCCTTTCCACTGCTGTGTTCACCTATAACATTAGTTACTATTCCGCCATGGGGAAAAGTCCCTTCCAACTACTATATGGCCAACACCCAGCTCTTCTGGCATTGCTTAATTCATGTGTAGAAGACACTGGCAGGCTGGAACTCCACTGCTATCTAACTAACCTTATGAACATTCTGATCAAACTGCAAACTGAAGCATATTCCTTCAGCTTATCCAAGAAGATCAGGAATCAGGCCTCTGATCAGGCACGTTGTAGTGGGCTGGTGCCATTCAAGGAAGGTGATATGGTTCTCTTTCACGACCAACATGGATTCAGGCAAAAACACAAGCTGGCCAGTATTTGGATTGGTCCATTTGAAGTTATAGAGAAAACTGGAGTTGACACGTATACCATCAAGGATCCTGCAAGTGGTCAGATCATTAACTGGGTACACGCAAAGTTCCTCCAACCTTACAAACAATAGGATCTTATTGTCCAGTCAAGGAGGGGGTAATGTCGTGATTCTGATAGGACTGGATGATAATTGTGGGACAGCAGGGCGGAATCCGCCAAACATAGTATCAGTTACAATTATTTGAGCACCTCAAGATGAGGTGATATTGGGATATAATGGGTTTTTATTGGATATAATGGGTTTTATTGGATCGCCTCTATATAAGGAGATAAGGCAATAAGGTGATGTTAACATTTAGCAAATATGAAGTAAATAGCCTACAATTAGGATGACAGAGGATTAGAGAATAGCAAGCTAAATTTGAGGAGAATTGGTTGAATAGAACATCCCAAGCCATAAGAAGCAGTATCGCCTGAAGCTGCTGCGTAAATTCAAGATGGACGATTGAGAGAAGAAGATTTTTTTTAGTTAGAAGAGATGGAACAACAAAAGGTAACTGTATTTATAAAAAATAAATAAAGAATCGGTTAGGGAAATTGCTCCTATTTTTAAGTATATTTTCAGGTGTGTCCAAAGGACTGACGATCCCCACATTGTCTGTCTGTTGCTCAGTGGGTTCAACCTATGCAAATAACCTAACGGATCCTAACGATGCTGTCTGAAATTATAACATGGTAGAATAGAAAAAAATGGATGTGAGATATATTTAAAACTTAAATGATGGAGATCCACCACAGAGGAAGCTATCAAAACCACTAACAATGATTTACTAAATGAGCAACTAAAATCTCAATCCCTCTTGATTCCACCAAATTATCTGAGAAAGATCTTGCCATTCAGAGATCTTCTGGTTCTACTGTATCAATCAGGAAAGATTATGTCCATCATAAATCTCTGCATTCCACCACATTATTCGGTAAAAAACGTGTCATTTGTGAATTTCCATATTCTACCCAGTCCCAAACTTCTACCAAAGTTATAAATATTCCAAAATTTAACCAATAAAGATATACTTAGTATCATCCTCAAAAGGTTGCCTAGCTTTATTAGATATTGTCTAGCGCTGTCTGGAGATACTGCCTGCATTCTAGCAGAGATTTGCCTTGGTGAAGAAATCTTTTCCGCCAAGATAGTTGCCATAGAGTCATGACATCTACTGGGAGATACCAGTGGAGCTATACCAACTAACAATTGCGCAGCCTTCAAACAACCCAGCCTTTGATTTATTACAAAAACCTTAACACTGGGTGCTTTGTACCAGCCTCTTCTGATGCTACCTGGTGAAGACATACCTTCATATAAATAAACCAAGTGACAACAGCCCTATCAATATGGAGTAAAATATGAGATTGACCAGATGGGTCACTTCCAATAATCAGTTACGCCCCTTCAAGCACTCATAAGCTTGAGTTCAGAGTGAAAATGACCCTGACTATATCTATCCCTGATAAATTACTTTATTAAATCCAGGCATCTAACGTAGATGATAATGTTATGTTTTTACTTTTTGGAACCATCACCGCTGGAAGTAAATCCAATCATAGTTGCTCCACTTGATTTGCTCTCAGATTGCAACATCTGTAATCCTCACCTGAACTTCCTAGTAATGAAGTAAAGGTTTCTTGAACTGAAACCTATCTCTGTCTATTAGTTCATCCACCATTGATCATCAGATGCAATTACTAGATCTACATCACATTGAAATCCAATGGCAACTAAGAATTTCACAGCAAATTTATGTTCAATTTCTTGAATTGTATTATGCCAAATCCAATTTTGGTTAGAATAATTGCAAAACCATTCCAGATAACCTCCAGGAGATCAATGAGGTTCAAAACCAATTTCTAAATTGAAAGTGGTGTTATAAATTACTTACATGGAAAACTAACTCATTGGATGTCCCATGCCACAGCTGACTTGAACCAGCAAGTTGAATGCACTTTGACTGGAACTTATTGAATGATTTTATGACAATTGCCAAACTACTGATTCCTTAATAGCAACCTTGTCTACCCAAGTTCAGCAATTTAGTGTAAGGATCGCCATGCCGCCAGTTCAGGAAGTTATTATCTAGAGAACCTCCCAGCTCTACTGGCCCTACTGGCTCTGAAGGGGGCTAAGGGCCACAGGACCTGAAGGTCCTCATGGGCGCGTGTGACCTCTTTTATTATTTATCATCTTTTGTTTAGAACCACAAAGCACAAAATAAAGCCCTTAAACAACAATTAATAAGGATGGCTCGTGGAGCATAGATGAGTATTGAAGGGGACTTTCTCAATGAAGATATAAGCCCTGGTTTCATTGTACAACTTAAATTTCTTCCCTACTCCAACCATGTTCCCAGTTGATCACCTCCCAAAAAACCAATCAGACTTAAGTGAATGACAATCTCAAACAGGTGAGTGTTAAACTTCAAACAATTGAGGATAAACAAGGTATCCTATCATCCAAAATAGAACGCTAGTCCGCTAAGATTGAAAACCTCTGCTGACTCCTAGATACCAAAGCCTCATTAAATTATGTCAACGATTGCTACAATGCTCTCCAGAATGTGGATGACTTCTGACGTTAAGTTGATAAGGCTATCCCTCAAACTAACCTAGGAACCACTGAGCCAACTGTAATGAAACACCCTCCTTCTCCCAGTATCCATGTTATCTCTGATACTGTTGGATATCTCAATCCCATCCATTAAGAGAAGTATGTGCTGGGAACCAAAATCATTCAGTCTTATCTCTATATGTATGAAATTGCAATAGAGCATTCTATGTATTGCCAAAAAATGCCAGCACATACAAACCTGTCTTGATATTAAGGCTTGAGAGATTATGATGCCATATATCAAAGAGTGTACTAATTGGGCTGAGATAAAGGACGCCCTGATTAAAGAATTTAGAAGTAATATATTTCTTTCTAGATGAAAACAGGCTTTCATGCGGATCTTCCCTAGATTTAGGAAACAAATATATCTAATCTGCTGAGAGGTTTTGTCAGGAAGATAGAGCCCTTAATGCCTGCAATTAAGCTATAATAAACAATTCCATTGCTTCCGTTCTTTCCACGTTTCAACACAGTATGACTTTATTATTACACTTCCAGAATTCCATTAAGATTTACAAATCAATTCTTTATATTAAAGAATATATCATATAGTTGACTGAGCCAAAAGTGCATCAAACATCTAATATGAGGGCCTGGCTTCAGACTCATTCAGTAGGATGATTCCAGAGATCTGAAACTTGATGTGACCCTTTATGTTTTTGCGAAACTTTGGCCATCAAGAGGATTATGATGGAAGAAAAAGGCCAATGAGGTGAAAATTGTAGTCAACTTAGTGCTGAGGCACCCTCTGCTGACAACTCTGTGCCTCATTCCGCATCTAAATTTCATTCCCGCTCTGAGTGTTATGTTCAATCTATGCCTAATGAAATAATGTCCTGGACTCGTTGATTCAAATAGAGGTCTAAATCTTACCCTGCATTTTCTGGACCACTTCCATCAGGAAATCTAATTTACTCAATCCCTCACTTTTGGCACTTGGGTTTCCATGTTGAAGTAGTTTTCCATAAGGTGAAAATTCTGGCCATAGTAAATACCAGATTGCTAGTTAACGTCATTTCCTCTTAATTGTTGAAAATTATAAAGGTCATTTCAGATCAAACCCAAACTTTAAAGTATGGGACCACAGGCCTCATTGGGCCCAAACTTGGGCCTACTCATCCCTGCCACTTCAGTTTAGATTCCTGGTTGTGTTGGACCCAGAAGTTGTGCTAGAGAATGGTAGGTATGACCTTCTCATAGGCACACAATTCCTTATTGAATCTGGTACTAAAAATCAGCTATAAGGACTTATATTTTTCTATCCTAGGATATTGCATTTCCTTAGATGTTAAAGATGCCCCTAAAGAAAGGAAGAAGAAAACTTCGAGTTGTTTATTATCACATTTAATTTTCATTAAAGTTAGAGTACCAAGTAGTTGAGCAAAAAAACAAACTACCTCCCTTCCATGCTGATGCTCAAGAAGTTATGTCCTTATCTTCCAACAATTGAGTAGTTATACACCTATAATTTCAATTATTGGTGGACATGGGTATCCAACTCTCCATTCCGCTGGAACAATTGCTGAAAATTTGTGGAGATTCTAATCCAGCCGTTTAAGAGCCTCTTACCTGCACCAGAGTTCTTTATCCTGCTTTCCAGGGTACCCTAACCATTTTGATGGCCAATTTCATTACTTACCTATGAAAATAACTCACAACCAACATGTTACATATGTTAAAATTCTACCCGCTGACCAAATTGAATCCATTTGTGGGTGCATAAATTTACATTATTTAAGGATTATGAGGACACTACCAACACCCGCATAAAATCAAAGATATGTGACATCTTCACCTCTGAACAGTAATATCAAGAAGATGCTTTGATCAAAGAGTATGATGACATGTCTTCAAAAGGTCCAAATGACCTTTGGATGATGAAATGTGTGCAGCATAGAGTGCTTATGGGCAACTCCCCTCAAATCTTTTCTTGACCTTAGCAGAAATTTATATTTAAAGAAGCCCAGGTGACAAAGAAATTGAAGCAACTCCTGAGCGCCGGATTACTTAAGCCCTCACAAAGTCTATGGGCTTCACCATTTCTGCTTATATGAAAAAAGGATGGTGGGCATCAGGTGATAATGAATTACCGCTGGTTAAATGTCATTACCAAAAAGAACTGATACCACTGCCACATATCAATGATCCTCTGTGACTCTTGGCTTGTTCCCAATTCTTCTCTGCAATGGATCTCGCCAGTGGATACTGGCAGATCGAACTTGCACCAGATGATTGGGAGAAATATGCTCTTATAACAAGTGAGAGGTTATTTAAACCTACTATAAATGCCCTGAGTATTATGCAACGCCCCAACCACTTTCCAAAGGGTGATGGACTGCTTGTTAGGGTACTTGAAGATGTCATGTGTGTTATTTTACTCAAACAATGTGACTGTCTTCTCTTACACTTTTGACTAACACCTCGCTCACTTGAAAGAAGTATCAAATATCTCTACTATGTTTTGCTGAAGCTAAAACCAGACAAGTGCAATTTTTTAAGCAAATTAACTTTTCTCAGACATAAAGTTATCCAGGAGGGAATCTCGCCATCTTTCAGACAATGTGGTCATGATTTTAAAAATGGCTTGACCATCCAGCTTACATGATATTCAGGGTTTTCTTGGGGTGATCAGTTATTATCAATAGTTTATCCCCCACTTTAATAAGCTTACCTACCCGCTGACATATCTGCTCCATAAGGAGGTTTCATGCCAGTAGAATCAAACTCAACAACAAGCTTTTGATGTCTTAAGGAAAGCTCTTGTGACCGCCCCTGTTATGGTACTTCCCAAATTTGATAGAATGTTTATTCTTTTTAAAAAGTTTATAAGGTGGGTCAACCTTTGAACAAATACCATAACAAGATTTTCTAGCCAGTACAAGTTTTGAACTTGAATCAAACAAAACCTGGACTAGATTGGAAGCAGGAATTACCCTGCAAGGCTAGCCACCCACCGTTTATCCTTTTTACTGATGCTTGGTGGTCTTCATTTTTAAGCTCAACGGTGCTATGCCCAAGAAGCTTGACAGCCAATACTTGACGCCATTTAAGGCGCACAACAAGTATATTATTTATTATAAGGGTACCAAGTCACCGCTTATGTCCTAACAACTAGAGTATCCATCCCTTGGTCTGTACAGAGAAATGGACTTATTGAAATCAAATGCCAAAATGAGACATAAAATTAATGACGTAACTTTATTATATTATTTTATTTGTACGAGGATGGCCGACCAGGGGACAGACACATCCAATATGTAGGAAAAAGAGGAGGCAGAAAAAAAACAGAAGCGGGAAGAGAGAGCAAAGCAAAAGAAAGAGAACTCAAAATACGACTTGGCACACTTTTGTGTGTCTGAGGGGCCACGGGTGGTGAGTGACTAGACCTTGAGTGGCATGGCGACCCTGGCTAGTAGGGTGTACCGCCTATGGAGACAGTGAGGTTTTCAGTGTCATATCGGAGGAACCAGATTGGAATCCATGTGCCCATCCGTTTCTTCCATTTGTGTTGGAGTGAGCCAAACAGTCAGGCTTGGAAGTGGTCAGCCAAATGGCTGTGGAACCTGACGATGGTTTGGTTAGAGTTGTGGAAGATCCCGTTGAAAGCGTCGAGGGTAATTGTGTGAATAGACCATATTGCAATGCACACAATTAGGGCCCTCAGTGTCTGTGGGATAGTGAGGCCATGTTGAGTGCCATGATATCACGGGATAGTCAGAATTTGGTTATAGGTGATTGTTGAAACAAGTGCATCACGTTGGTCCAAATATGCGCAGATGGCGGGCATTCTTCCAAGCGGTGTGCTAGTGTGTTGGGTCCGCCACAGATGGCGCATGTCTTGAACATTGAGAAAGTACGGTCAGCTGTTCTGTATGTGTGGCGCATGTTTTGCCTCATTGTGGAGCATACTTGTGGGGATAGGAGGGGACAGATGACGATGTTCCACACTTGTTTTTGGGTTTGTAGGTCATATGGAATGTCTTGGTGGTCTAGGTAGTCAATCCTGGACAGATGGAAAGGTGGTAATGGGTTGGGCGCATTAGACACCGTTTGTCCTCTGTGGAGTTGCACATATCCAGTTTGGGGGTGAGTGTATTCAGATTGCTGTACATATGAGAAACTCCAATTTCCTTGTCTTAGGTTGTATAGGATACGTTTGAAATACCGATTGGTGTTATGTGGTCCAGTGGCGTTTGGGTGTGTTACAAGGTACTTCATCAGGGCCTTTGGGTTGGAGGGGGACCTCAGATGTAGTGCCCTTGCAAAATTGGTTTGGGCTGCCTTAGCCCAGTGGAGGGATGGTGGGTTGGGTGACGTCGTGGAGGCTATCCATGCACCTAGGATTTGCGTTACTCTTTCCATGAAGTTGAGCAGCCCCATCCCGCCTTTCTTCCATGGGCCGTACATGGTCTCTGGCCTGATAGGTGCACAGTAGCCCGACCATAGCCAGTTCTGCAGGAGTTTGTAAACTGCGTCGGTGAAGTTGGCAGAGAAGGGGATCACATGGGCAGAAAACCATAGCTTTGATAGGATCAGGGAGTTGGCTAATACAATTCTTCTGGTTAGGCTGACTTTATTCCTTTGCATACATGTCATTCTTTTTGTGATGTTGTCCAAGATGTTGGTTTCTATGGTGTCAAGAGCATATCCACCAGCTTCTAGCCATATGCCCAGATGGCGGACTGGGTCAGTGGTGGGGTGGGGTGCAAAGGGTAAGCATAGTGGTTTTATTGGCTTGGGTCTTTGTTGTGTGGTTAGGTGTGTGGTTGGTTGGTTTCTGTGGTGGTGTGGGGGTGGGGCCCAGTTTGAGCTGAATTTGCCCATTACAATTTTTCTGTTTTCTGTTTGTTCAGCATGGCATTACTCACTGACTCATATTGGTGAATGATGCGCTCAATTATCCTGGCATCCCTATTGCCTGAGACTCCAACGACGCAGTCATCAGCAAAAGCGAGCATTTTGGTTGGTGGTTGTCCCTCCAACCTGACTCCGGTGAGCTTTGAGTTTGCAATGCGGAGAAGGGGGTCAAGGGTGAAATTGTATAGTAGGGGGCTAAGTGGGTCACCTTGTTTGAGGCCCCTTTGGGGGGTGATGGTGTCGGTTAGGAAGTCTGGGCCTCTGATTGCAAACTTGGCTGAGCGTTAGGAGGAGCTCCCAGTTTATAAAGCGGGGTGTTAGGTTGAAGGCCTTCAGACATTGTTCTAGGTATCCCCAGTGTACTCGGTCATATGCTTTCTTTTGGTCCAGGAAAGCAAGGGCGCCTGTGGGGTTGGCTTGGCAGATATTGGCAACTGTGTGGATGTTATCCCAAATTGAGCGGTTTGGGATGAAACCAAATTGATGGTGTGAGAGGGTTGTCTGGGCAATGCAACCCAGACGTTTGGCTAAAATTTTAGTTAGTATTTTTGTATCGGTATTGGTGAGAGCAATTGGGCGCCAGTTGTTCAGATCTTCCTGGTCTCCTTTTTTGAAGAGTGTGACCACATATGCATCTTGGCCGCCAGGTAGAAGGGCTGTGTCTTCCAGGCACTTATTCATAGTTGCTAGTAGTATTGGTGCGATATGTTTTAAGTATTTTTTGAAAAATTCATATGGGAGGCCATCAGGCCCAGGGCACTTGTTGCATGGGGTTGATCTTATTACCTCCCATAGTTCATCTTTTTTTATGGGTGCTGCTGGGTCTGGTTGGCCAGCTATGGTGTTGATATTGGCAGATGATAAGAATTTTTCAATTTTGTTAGGTGATGCAAAATACGCCGTGTACAGGTCAGCGTAAAATCGGTGTAATTCAGCTGATATTTCCGATGGTGTGGATGCCATTGTGTCATCCATTTGGCAGACCTGTGTGCAGGTCGCCAACTTTGAGATCGGTTTAAATTGGCAGAAAAATTGGGCTGTGTGAGTTTCTCCGGATAAAATGTATTTTGATTTGTAGCATATTTCAGTGTGATGCTGGTGTTTTCTAAATAGGGAGTTTACCTGTGTTGATAGTTGAAACCACAGGCGGCCCCATTGAGAGCTGTGTCCCTCGCGAGGTGTGTTGTTTTCTAAGTGTTGAAGCTGTCTGATAGCCTTATTGATTGTCGCAGACATTGTGGCCAGCTTTCTGGAGTTCAAGTGAAAGGCTTTCTTGGTTACTCTAGCCTTGAATATTTCCCACTCAGAGATAGGGTTCCCAGTGGGTGTTCATCTTTCTTGCTGTGTTGTTAGCACCATCTCAATCCAAAGTTTAAGCTCCAGAAGATGGATGGTGCTCGGGTGAACTCTGTGCCAGGTTGGTGGCTTTTTGTAATTTTTTTAGGATGATAACGCTACTGAGACCATCCAGTGGTCAGAGAAGGGGATAATTGTTGTTGTAAAGTTTGATACTCGGTGTCAGAAGTCTATAGGGGCGAGCATCAGGTCAATCCAGGTCATTGAGACCAGCTGGTTATTGCTGTGGTGGGGTCTTGTCATGTTGGCCAGGGTGGGGGCTTTTTTGGGGATGGTGTCACATAGGCCCAATATTGCCTTTAGTATGCATAGTTCCATATGGCCACAGGGTGTAGCCCTAGACTTGGGCCAGCGGTCAGTATTGGTGTTTAGCCAGCAGTTGAAATCCCCACAAAAAATGTTGCCTCGGGAATTGGATTGAGAGGATATCGGACAGAAATTTTCTGGTAGTCATTCAGGTCATTTGGGGCATATACACACGCCACAGCAAAATTTTCTTTATTCCACTCAAGGTCCATTAGGAGTAGCCATCCCTCCAGGTGGGAGGCTGTGTTTTAGATTTTTACTGGAGGGTTACAGTTTGTTCGAATTACCATCCCACAATGGTATGTCCAAAAGGATTTGGCCAGAAGGAGCATGGTTGACCATGCCTCCTCCTCCCCCGGTGGACAGTGGGGTTCTTGGATGGCCAAGATATCCACAGGGATATTGCGCAGGAAAGCCATTTTTTTGGCCTGGGACGTGGGAGCCTTGGCTCCTGCGATGTTGAGCATCCCTATGTTGATTGTGGTAATCCACACATCAGGAACGCTGGGGTGACCCACTGAGGTCACCCAGTTCCTTCTCTTGAGTCATACTGTGAGTGTGAGGTCGATTAGCCATATTATTGTCAGTGGGTTGATCAGCGGTCTTGGCGCTGGCATTATACAGTTTTTTCTAGCTTAGACTACTCCGTGTGTTTTGGGTTTGGCATGTGTTGGCTTTTGCCCCATCAGAAAAAAATTTTTGCCACTTACCTGTGGGTTTGATGGGTGGGAGTTGTGGGTCAGGGTGGTTGGTTCCTGTGCATAGGTGTTCTCGCCTTGTGATTGGCTGAAGTTGTCTTCCATGTCATCATTGAACATATATGATTGGTTGGGAGGATTCTCAGTGGTGCAATATGGATCTACTCCCGCTTGGTTGAGTGTGTTTGATTGGTTGTGTCCAAAAGTTTCTTCATTTTGTTTGTGTTGGGTTTTATGTGTTGGGTCTGATTGGTTGTTCCATTGTGCTGCCATGGCATCCACTTGAATTTGTTCTGGGGACATTGCGGTGTGAGTTTGGGTCTCAGCGGAACTTGCAGACTGCTTGCGGGCAGTTTGTGCGCGACGTCAGTTCTTGCATGAGAGGGGCTCAACTAAGGCAATATTGGCTCTTTCAACCCAATAGAAGGCAAAAGTAGAGTCTTTAATTTTCCCGAAAGTTGGGCTTGTTTCATCCATATTGTCTTCGTAAAATTCCGGTGCTTCAATCCCACATTTGACGGGGCAGGCGTGGTCCTTGTGGCCTATTGCTGAGCAGAATTTGCAAATGGGTGGGGTGTGCTCTGGTGTGATACAGAAGGGGCGAGATATACTGCCATCAGGGAGGTTGATGGTCACCATGCGGGGAATTAAGGTGATGTCCTTGGCCACGTCTTGGTTGGGTTGAATAATAGCAATTGCCTTTCCTGTGCACAGGTGGGGCAGTAGGGGGAATTTTTCGAATTCAAGTTGTTTGATTACTCCGTAGCCTTTGAGGCCCCTGCGGAGTTCATCTGTGAGGACATTGTGGTGCACGGTGCTCAGAAGCCAGTCAAATATGATGAAGAGGTCATTTGCCTCATTCCATTGTGTGCGCGCCATGCGGATGGTTCTGTCTTCATTATTGATTTTTATAAAAAATTTAATTTTTGCTGCTTCTGCCACTTCATCCACAGACATGAACCTGACATCCACCCATCCTCTGTGTAAATTTTTGTAATTTACTGAGATGGTGTTTGGGAAAGTTGCGGAGAAGGCCTCCCCATTTTTTCCCATGACTCAAGGAAAGTATTGCTGACCATGATTCTGAGGCCATGTTCAAGGGAGGATAAGGGTTGGGAGTGCTCAATTTTATTATATGCGCCCATTTTTTGCAGGAATTGCAAAACTCTGGGTGCGGCGTTGTGCTCACCCTTTTTGGTGGGTGGGTGTGTCAATGTTCCACCGGGGCGTTTTCCCCCAGCAGGTTGGAAGGGCTTCAGGCCTTTCACGCTGGCCACTTTCGCCCAACTGGTGTTGTTGCGGACAAAGTTGCTCAAATTCCAGGTTGATTGTCAATCTCAGAGAAATTGCATAGAATCGTGTTATTATTAAGAGGATAATAATGGGAAAGAAAAGCAACTTTAATATATTAAATAAAAGAGTTTTATATTTCACATTAGACAATATAACCCTCAAAAGGAAGAGGTTTAATAAAAGCTAATGAAGTGGGAATTTGGAAGGAAGGCTTCTGGTCATGCAATGCATTCCAGATGGTATAATGTCTTTGTATCATCTTTTTAATAGGGCGAAGTTTTTATTTGGATGCACCAAGTAGGATGAGACTTGGTATCACTTGGGTTGATAGTTGGTCAGATTCTTGCTTCTTACCCTTTTGCAGTTTCATCTTAATTTACTGACTTAAGTGCCACCTTGATTATATGTCACCTGACCTTATGATGATCCTTCATTTCAATCTTGCAGGATTTCATCTAAGGGTATTTTAGGCTTATGTTGATATAACGGATTTTCCTAATATCAGTTGAGCCTTACCAGCTACTGATTTTTTATGTAATTAACTAATTTAGCTTCTTCAAACCCTTCTAAGTCCTAGGCGCTGATTCAGTTGTGATGTCAATTGGTCAATAGTCTTCCCGTCAAGTCCGATATCCTGATATCTGAGAATGCTATCAACGTGGCTGTTGGATCCATTCTGGCACAACTTGATGCAAATCAAGGTGATCATCCTATATCATAATTTAATAAACCCTAACTCAGGTGGAGAGGAATTAAAGCAACACTGAGCACAAATGCCTAGATGTCCTTCTTGCAATTAAGCACTATTGTCCTTTTTTGTATGGTAATTATTTTACAATGGTTAAAGAACATTCCTCTCTATGGTGGCTACAACAGATGAAGGATCCAGATGGATAGCTGTTTCATGGGCATTTAAACTTCAAAATAATGCCCTTTCAATTGTTCATTGTACCAGAATTATACATCAAAATTCTGACAGATTGTCATGACTACCTATATTGACTTTCTATGCCTCTGAAGAGTATCAGGTCTATGATTTATTGAGAAACCTGAGGAATGGGGATGAGAGTCTCCTGAAATTCAGCAGCAATTGGAGAAGATGACTGAGCAGACTCATATTTATGATAGGTTATTGTATAAACAGGCTGCTACCTCCTGGATGACTTATGATTAACTGTTGTTAAGAGCCAAAGCTGCCCTGGAGTCCCATTCTATGGTAAGTTATGGCGCCATAAGGAAACCCCATCAGTGGCTGTGAGAGCAACATTACTGGGAAGGGATGATTGAATTGATCCAAAAAGTCATCAATTCTTGTCATATAGTGCTAGCCAGAAACGCCCCAAACCAACTTATTAACACCATGTCGTGGGTCCTACTATCCCATTTGCTACCATCAGTATTAATGTTTTTGATCCACTACCTAATGCAATGTACGATCATTGGTACATCATACTAGTAGTCAATCACTTTTTATAATGGATTGTGGACATTACATTTGCCTTTCCCACTTCAAAGTGACTTCTTTCTTTATAAAACACGTCTTCACCCGCCATGGTGGCCCAAAGGTACTTTTTATCTGATATTGGCACCAATTTTTTATTTTAAATGGTCACAGGTCCTAACTCATTATGGGCTCTTATCACTCCTTCACTGCCATATCATCCTTCTTCCAACAGAGCAGTGGAACAAGCAAATGGGACTTTAATCACAATCCTTCACAAAATGGCTCAATCTAACACATCCAGGTGGAACAAAAATCTTCTGGCAGCTTTATTGGCATATTGTGTGAGCTACCATTAATTTATCCAGATGTCACCTTTTTGAGCTTTATATGGTTTAGAGCTGATCCTACCCTCAAGTGTTCATCCCCTACTAGAAACATCCATGACTGATACAGCTAATCTAGAGATTCAAAGGCTGACAATGAATTATTTAACTACAAGCTCTATCCACCAAGTCTATATGACTATAAGTAAATAAGGAGCAGCTCAAAGCAATTCTCAAACTCTGGTTTTGTCTGAGTACCAACTAGGGGCTCTGGTCCTGTTCTACCATCACCAGATGGGGGGCCAGATTACAAACTTGATATTTTGGTCAGAACCTTATTGAGTTATATATTACCTAGGGCCAGAGTACTCAATTGCCACAGTCAAATCAGGTTAAGTTGTATTGAGTCCATGATAGATTTCTCCAAAGTTATATCCCTCCTCAGCAAGATCTTGAGGGAGGCATTGTCAGGAATGATGGTATTTGCATTATATTGGAAAAAAATTGAACAAGAGATAATTTAGAACTCAAATAATGTAGGTACATCACAGCAGAAGTTACCCAAACTTCCAATAATGATCAACTAAATGAGCAACTAAAATCTAAAATCTTTTCTAATCTGACAGATTATCCAAAAAAAATCTTGCATTTTAAAGATCTCTCTATTATGCTTTATTTGTCATGGAGTGCGCCGACCAAATGGTAAGATCAACCCAGAACTTCAGGTGAGTTACTATTTAAATCCCAAGCCTGAATGCCGAGGCACAGCCATCCAAAATGTCGCGTTAAAATGAGAAAACTGGTCACAAAGACCAGCCAGAGGGTGCTTAGACCAAGGATCATCACACCTTTTGTTTTATAAGATATTTAAGGTCAAAAACTTTGGGCTTTTTGTCAGTTTTATATAGACTTAAGGGGTTAAAAGTAAGTAAATGGAGCAACAGTGGTACCTGTCAAGGACCGCTGCATATAAGCTTACTGGGGATAATCATGAAATATGTGCAACTGCTGTTGGGAATAAACTTCTAAGAATCTGGCAAATTGGCCAACCAAACCTATTTTGCAACCAACTTGGGTCCAGACTGATCATCCAAATACATTTCAGGCTCACTGCTCAAATTTATTTTTTTTGTTGTGAACATGCATTTTGAACTGTTGGCAACATTTTGGGAAGCTTGTAGGTAGCTCCCAGGGCCAGGGAACATAAGGCCAAGCCCAGTTGGTGAAGAAGTGAATGACTGCTCTCATACCTGTTGGAGATGGGGATGGTTTTGATGTAATGACAGGATCTCAGCAGGTTTGGGGTAATTTGCTCAATTTCATCTCTGGAGTTTGTTGCTCTACGGAGTTCAAAACAGCCTCTTTAGCTAAACCTTGGGCCTTTGCCACCTCCTGGCAAACCCATAACTATTTTCCACCAGCTCGGCAGAGGATAAAGAGGGAGGGGAACTGCAACCCTCAGGGGGTAATCCTGACCCACCTCTCATCCACCATATAGACCAAATCGCTCTGGGAGATGAGAGGTACTGACGCCAGATTCCGCCCCCTTTTTGAGTAGAATGGGAATTGATCCCAATCCAGATGGAGAGGTTCCTGCCCAAGGATTACATTACCCTTACTTTTAGGAAGGGGTGGAGTGATGCAGCTGGGGAACTGGGCCATTGCAATATTCCTGTAGGCCTTGGGGATTTTGATGGCCATGATTGCGGCCATTTTAGGAAAAGGCGAGGGTCTTTTGGGTGCACCACATGGAACGCTTCCTATAAACTCATGACAGTTGGTGCAATTGTGAGCACCAACCTACTATTTTTGTAAAATAAAATCTATCCAAGCCACCAGGTACTTAAATGAGTGCAGGACCACCATGATGCCAAAATCTCTTCCACCTCAGATTTAACTGACTACAAAACGACTTGTTCAGAGTCAGCGGGTGGGATTCTGACAAAGGGGGATAACTTGGAGGCGTGGAAACCCAGATGCTGTTTTTAGTGTGAAGGGAGCGCCAAGCAGAACAAACCATTACCCAGATCTTCAACAACCTCATGGGGTTCTGACTGCTTACTTTGTGAACTTATGTAAGGGAGCCTGTATGTTCAGGTTGTGGGTTTTTAGCATTACCTGTGAGTACTTAGTCAGGGGCAGGCAGACGCTTTTGGTTGGTGAACCACTTATAGTTGGCGATTGCTTTGGTAAGGTTCTCATATATCAGGGACTGAGTGTACCATATTTTCTGAGCATGCTCCGCCGCTGAGGGAACCTCAGGACGAAGACAGGGTTCAGAAGAAAAGGAATGGTTGTACCCCAATGTTGCTTCATATGGTGAAAACCCTGTGAAGGTGTGTGAGGCATTCTTGTAAGCAAACTGAGCTAATAGTAGATTGCCCGCCTAAGTGTCCTGAGCAGCGGTGGTGTAACACCAAAGGTACTGCTTCAGAAAATTATTTAAATCACTCCATCTGGCCATCTGATTGGGAGTGGTATGCTTTGGACCAGCATAATTTGAATTTTTAGGATGGCCAGAAGGGCCATTCAAAAGCATGCCGTGAACTGTGGACCCTATTGCTCACAATTTCCTGGGTAAGCCAAATATATAGAAGACGTGGCAGACAAAAAGACAAGGAGTTTAATTGGAGGTGATGGAAGTCAAGAAGGGGATATACAGAGCGAATTTGGTAAACCAGTCTATGACAATCTTTATTGCATTGTGGCCATTTGATGTAGGAAGCTCAACTATGAAGTCAACGGACACCAACATCCATGGCCCCTCAGCCTGTTGCAGCAGGTGGAGAAGACCGTTCCACCAAGAGCAGTCCAATTTTGTCCATGCGCAGGTAACACAACTCGCTATCCATGTGGGGATGTCTTTTGAGATCCCTGGCTAACTGTACATATGCTCTACCAAGTCAAGGCACTTTTTCACTCTGGGGTGACCAACCTCTGGGGAAATTTGGCAGGCTTGAGTCACTTCAGTGCAAAGCTGAGGAGGCACCCACAACTGAGACCAAAACAGAATGCCTTCCGCGCTCGCTGAGTAATGAGAAAGCTTGTGCACCAGATCAACAAGCTGCACTGACAACTCCAAGCCTTCAATACAAGTCATCAGGTGGGCCAAAACTTGAGCAGATAGGGGGCAGTTGGGTCCAGATTTGCTGACAAAATTCTGAGTGGCCAAAGAGTAATGGATGAAATTTGGGTCAGCAATCACTGTGGTGAGCTCCTGCTCTTCCACCTCTCTGGGATTTAAGGCGGGGTTTCAGCTCAGTAAATCAGGGGGAACGTTCAATAACCCCTTCACAAATTTGTACACAAAGTTAAAACTGCATAGGTCGCGGTATGTCCAGGCTTGATAATGCGCCAACTTCTGAAGTTTGCAAAAGTACATGAGGACTTATGTCCATTTTGCACTTTCACCTAATGCATGGCCCCCTGCAAGAGGTACCACCAATTGGTTAATGCCCACAATACAGACGCCAACTCCTTATTGTAAATATCCCAGTTCTGATCCATGGACATAAATTTGTGGGGAAATATGCTACCAGGTGCTCCATTAACTCATATTCCTGCAACAAGACCGTTCCCATCATGGCAGAAGAGGCGTCACATGTGACAATAAAGTGTTTGGTTGCATTGGCATGCTTAAGTACAGGCAGTGAAACAAATTCCTATTTAATAGCGTCAAATGCCTGCTGGAATTCTGAGGTCCAACGGAATGGGACGTTCTTGTTGGTGAGGGAATGCAGTGATGCAGACAGCTGCAATAAAGCGGAAAGAATTTTTTAAGAAAATGATGGTGCCCAAGAAACTCCTGCAATTGCTTCTAAGTTGTTGGTGGTAGGCCACATGAGGATGGCCTCAAGTTTACAGGGCGTAGTAGCGTAACCATCTTTTAATACCAGGTTACCCAAGAAGGTAACCTCATAATAGAAACTCACAATTTGATGGCTCCATAAATAGACTTGCCTTATGAGAGCGGTAATCAAGGCCTTTAGATCTATAGAGTGCTGTTCAGGGTTAAGGAGTGGATGATGATGTCATCAATGTAAGCAACGGCTCATGTGTTGCACATATCGCTCAGCACATCATTGATCATCCATTGGAATGTGGTGGTCACATTCTTTAGCCCAAAAAGGTATTATGCAAAATTGGATTATACCCCACTTTGTCCAAATTGTGGTAAGCCATTCCTGATCTTCAGCTACCTGAATTTGGCTAAAGGCGTTTACCAAATTGAGTTTTGAAAATACTATCAACTTTTAAGTTGCTTAGAAATTTTTGTTCCAGCGGAAATGGTTAGGGGTTGTGAACTGCAATGTTGTTGAGGTGACTGTAATCGTGCTAGGGAGAAGTGTGCCATCAGACTTTTTTGCAAAAACAATGGGGGAGGTGACTGAGGATGTCTTCTAAAAAATCCACCCCTTCATGATCATGTTATCAATCCACATGTACAAGGACATTTTCTTCCGCTATATGGTGGTATAGTGGACAATTGATGTTGGCCACCTCTACCATCGTGTGAAACTTAAAGTTATACTTTGAGTGTGACAGAAGTTGAGTAGCTTTCTCAATATCAGAAATATCCCAATATGCTATCAGGGATAGGGGAAAATTAGGAGGCAAGCCTGTGGGTGTATCAAGAATATAAATGGCACCTCTAAACTGCGCTTTACCCAAGGTGTTGAGAAGCAGGAGCTCACCACCACTTTGAGCATTTTCAAAGAGTAACATGCTTGAGGCCAGGTTGACATTCACTTGTTGGCGTCTCCGCCAACCCACACCAATAATAACTTGGAATATTAGGTCAAATATGGCTGAGAAATAATTGCAGAATTTAAAGTTTCCCACTAAGATTGGGACTGGGCAACGCACCTTTTAAGTTGACTATACAGCGAAAGATGCAACCACCACCTCCAGGCCTACATCTAAGTCCAATTCTAACTGATGAGCAACTCCAAACTCATGAAATTTCCTATCACCTTTGTGTCTATAAGAGCCTCAAATGACACCCAATGTGCGCCCAGATGGATTTCCACTGGTATCAGGTAATAGGCGTGATCCTGCCTGTGAAAGAGTATTTTTGGGTTTGCCAAGCTAATGGCAGTAACTAACGGAAGGAGGGGAAAGTATGCTCTGAACTTGTTGCAGCTAGCTCTAATGTTGTCAGCAGACAACACCAAACAAAAAACCGGATCTTGAACTTTGTGGCCTACTGGGACCATGGTTGAGCTGGACTCAGCCAACTGAGAAGGGGTTTGATGCTGGTATGGAAAACCCCACATAACATCACATCCAATGGGTGAGATTTAGAGGGTCAGAGTTATGGGTCACTCCATTATGTCATGGAGCGTGCTGATAATAATTGATAAGACTGACCTGGAACCCTAGTAAGTTACCACCCAAAAACCAAGTCAAAATGCCGCATGCATGGCCATCCAAAATGACATTTTATTAATGAGAAAATTTGGCCACAAAAACAAGCCAGAGGGTACTTAGACCAGAGTTCATCACACCTTTTTATTTTAAGAAAATATTTAAGGTCAAAATTTTTGGGTTTCTGCGAGTTTTTATTTAGACTTAAGAGATGGAAAGTAAGGAAATGGAGCAACAGTGGTACCTTTCAAAGACCACTGCTTATAAGCTCACTGGGAATAATCATGACTCATGTGCAACTTCCATTGGGAATAAACCTATAACAATCTGGAAAATTGGCCCAGACCTATTTTTAACCAAAATTGGTTTCATACTAATCAGCCAAATTCATTTCATGCTGTTACTCAAATTTAGTTTTTTGTTGTGAACTTGCATTTTGAACTGTTGGCAACATTTTGGGCAGCTGGTAGGTAGCTCCCAGGTCCAGGGCACATAAGGCCAAGCCCAGTTGATGGGGAAGTGGTTGACTGCTCTCATACTTGTTGAAGATGGGGATGGTTTTGATGTAATGACAGGATCTCAGCAGGTTTGGGGTAATTTGCTCAATTTCATCTCTGGAGTTTGTTGCTCTACGGAGTTCAAAACAGCCTCTTTAGCTAAACCTTGGGCCTTTGCCACCTCCTGGAAAGCCCTCCAAATATTTTCCACCAGCTTGGTGGAGGATAAAGTAGGGAGGAAAACTGCAACCATGGGGTGACATGCCATGACCTACCTCTCATCCACCACATGGGCCAAGTTTCCTGGGAGATGAGAGATACTGGTTTTAGCTTCTGCTTTCTTTAGTGGAATGGGGATTGATCCCAATACAGATGGAGAGGTTTTCAACCAAGACTTACATTATTAATTAGTGAATATTTTGTTCATTAGAAATCTCCACATTTTGCCACATTATTTAAAAAAACATGTCATTTGTAAATTGCTGTATCCTACTCAACCCTAAAATTCTACCAAAATATATCCCATACATGATCCAAACTTTAACTAAAGTTATAAATTACCCCAAATTTAACCAATAAAGATATACTTAGTTACATCCTTGATTTTTGCTTAGTTTTACTATAGATTGCTTAGCTTGTCTAGAGATACTTCATGCATTCTAGAAGAGATTTTCTTTAGTGAAGACATATTTTCCGCCAAATGAGTTGCCCTAGAGACCTTATGTCTACTAGTAGATACCGCTGGAGCTATGTAAGGACTTTGGGGGAGGAACTCCAACCTGGTCCCTATTAATCAGGGCCTCAAATCCCCCAGCGAGTTAAGATGCCATTAAGGTGCAAAGTAAATCTAAAAATGGAAAGAAGATTGAGAGAAACGGTGAATTTATTAAAATGATCCTTGAGGTATTTATAGAACCTTGATGGATTGGGAATGGGTGTATTTGGAAATTATTGCCAAAGCTGAGTGAATTTAATAATACAAGGGAATTAGGCGCATCATCAGCATAAGTCGCTGGTGCACCTGGAAGGGTTAATTGATTGGGTTGACGTCAGAATGTAATTTTTTATGGTAAGATTAAATGTTTGGCATCCTCAGCATTATTTCAGGTGCTGAATTTACTATTAATTATTGGGGCCAATCCCCAGTACTTCAGATTGGGCTTACCCTAAGTTAATGGGGAGCCTAATCTATCATCCGCCCATAGGAGGGTTGCAACCCTTAGTTGGGGCTTTCCCTTAAATTAAGAGAGAATCCTGACAAGCTATAGCAACTGATACTTACATAGCCTTTAAAAGACCTGGAATTTAATTGATTACAGAAAACTCAAAACATATGCTATTTTATCAGAAAGTCTTCATATCATTGTAATTCTAAAGCTATATATATAGCAAAAGTTGTAGTTGTTAGTTGAAATGAGAATTTCTATATATACATATTAATTTTACCTACCCAAATACTGAAAGATCAAGTTGTGCTATCCTAATAACTTATTTTTTACTAGTAATTTGGCTAGTTCACATAGCCTTTGTAATGTTTCTTACTCCTTAGCTATCACCCCAAGCATTTTAAGCATCCATTTATAACTTTAACTAATTAATATTTTTTTCTAGTGATGAGTAAAGATAAAATCCAATAAATGCTAATTTTATATATTTTAACATGATAGTACTCCAGATAGAGAAGAAAACCATATATAACATGACATTACTTTTTAGAATATTCTCAATACCTATTTTACAAAATACAATTCAGGATATATCATAAATGTTAAATATTGGCCTTGATGTGGGAGTGATTATTAGGTGATATTTAGAGAAATACTTAAGCTTTTATTTGTTTGATTATATCTTTTTATCTGAAGTGGGACAACTTGTGGGACAATACTACACTGATTAATGGGGAGATGGGAAATTGATACCAATATAAAAGGAGGATAGATCCCAGTAAACCTCTACATAAAGCTTTTGGATAGGCCAGAAACTCCATGGACTGCCTTGCTGTTTGCAATTTCAGTTCAGGACATTGGTGCGCAATGCCAACATGATCATAAATTGTCCCTTATCTAAAGTAATCTACCGGTATCAAACTTGGGAAGCAGTGGTCATTAAGTCTGTACTCTACTTCTGGGGCACTCTCCCTTCTGGTTTAGATACAATAAGAAGATAAAGATATTATATATTTAAAATATTTCTGAAAATAAAAATCTTAGTTTTCCTTGAATAAGAATCAGGTTTCATATCTGCCTCCTAAAATAATTGAAAACTAAAATTTATAGATTTGTAAAAAATTGTATAAAAATGAATAACAGGAGAAGTGTTAATATGATATAATTCCCAAAATCATTGCATCATATAATTCTTTGACAATGAAAAATTTTAAGCAATTTAGATTGGTACTAACTTAACTTGGTATAATTAACTTAGTCCTCATATATGGTTAAGAATTTTATGCTGTTATAGGTTGGAATTTCCTAAATAAATTATGAAAAGGAGTACCAACAGCACTTAATATCTTGTAATTTGTATATACTCATATAAGAACAGTTGATCCCAGCTGTAACAAAAAAGTTCTTTCTAATATGTTGAATGAGTTGGATAGGAATAAGCTGGTAAAAGTCCATAACAAGGTAACTTTTGAGAGAAATTAGTCATATGCATACTATAAGTCATAGTATGAACAATACTTGCTCCTCAGTCAAGATGATACTTAATCTCAATAGTGGCCCTTATTGCTATTATTGGGTGAATAATAATATATCATATTTTAGTAGTTCAGTCTTGATCTTGTAAAATTAGTTCAAGGAATGGTTTATAATGTTATACCTTATATCTACTTAAAAAGAGTTATTTTAGAAATTTTAAATAATATTTATTTAGCAGGAAGTGTATAGGAAGATGAAATTAGGGGAGATAACCCCCTGGCTTTTATTTAAGGCAAAGAAATATCATAAAATATGCTATATGTTTCAAATAATTAGGTATATTTTATAAGCATTCTTAAAACTTATACTAAACTTAAAATATGGATAGATAATTATAAGTTAAGATCAGATTTGGTGCACTTTTGTAAGGCCTTTTATAGACTAGTCCTTCTATTGGATCAATCTAAAATTATTTCACAAACTCAAAATTTTGGTTTTTAGAGGCTCTTTTATAGACTGGTAATACTCTTGGATTGACCTGCTTTCAATTAATCTGCCCAACAAACCTATAAAAGGACAAATTTTTTGATCACTGTGAGGTTATCAATTCTGAACTATAGGTACAATTAAGGAATAATATAATTAAGATAATATGATAGTCAGGTATAGCTTATACCATCACACCAGTGGGCAATCTGGCCAAATATCTTAGATCTCTAGACCTTAACACAATATAGTAAATTATATATTGGAAAAGACTTAGATACTCAAAAACCTAATTGATAGTGACTTGGTTAAAGCTATTTATACCTACCTTACCTAAAAATATTAAAAATTGATTCAAGTTTTACCTTATGGTAAAAAACTTAAGTGCATGATATATGCCTTATAGCTAAAGGTTGTTGGAAAATTTCTTAAAATTTTATCTACTGTCATAATAGGATACTATCATTGTGTTTTGTCATTTAACTTTTTAAAAGAATAATACCTGAGATGGGTAGATTACTTAAGTAATGGTTGGATTGGCCTAACTAAAACTGTGTATAACAGCAGGTAAGTAGCTGATAGATTCAAATTTATGTAATTTATATTAAATTAGGTAGCATTTTAGTTGTGTGGTTCATGAAATCATCTTATAAATAAATCATTATAAATGCATGTTTATTTCAACATCTACTCCTAGACTATTTACCAATCTCAGATAAACTTGACATGAATATTCTATGAAATATATAATAATTGTTCAGTTGACTTGATTAGTACAATGGTTCAGGTATTAGATTGGCAGTTTTTACTTATTTAGTTCTATTTAGTTAATTTTATCAGTCAATTATATGGTAAACTTTATGATATCTATCTATACCACCTCATTTATTTGGTTAATTTAATTGGTCAATCTAGACTAAATTTACTGATTGCCATCTACAATAATTCAATTTATTTTTTAGTTGATTTAATTGGTCAATCTATAATAAAATTACTGATCGTCATGTACAATAATTCATTTTAGATCAACTCGATTTTATTGGTCAACCTATGCCTAAACAAATCACACTCATTATCATTTAAGCTCGTCACGATATGATCTCATAATTGAACATACCCCCTAGCCATAGGACATATGTCAAAATTGTGAGGAATAAAATCATATGAGGGATCTGCAGTGGAAAAATGAATAAAAATTTAAACGGCCGGATAGTACATGTAGATACTTAATTATTCCTTAGTTTTATGAAAACATAACTAGAGTAGAACTTTAAATATAGACTAAAATTATTACGTATAATTAACTTTTGTGTTAGAACTTGTAATTTAGAACTTTGCGAACAAATTTGATTTGCCAACCATTACTTAATCAGTTTTTCTAATAGTCTGATTCTGATTTTGTTTCTGGATGATCAGTAAACTTAAGAGAATCGGAATAACCGACAATACCGCTCTGGAGCTTTGAGCTAAAACGCCAAAGAAGCTTCCAATTTGGGGTGCGAAATCCAACGACGTAAAGCTCTAGATCCAACAAAATACATAATCAAATATGCGTATTTACTTAGAAGTAACTTTCTCAATTTTTGACTAACTACATTTAAGCGAATTTAAGTTGTATTGTGATAGTTTTTCATTGTAGAAGCACAAATCAGCTTTAATAAACCTTGTGTCGCATGCTGACCCCTGCTAGTGTATTAGGCTATACGGGCTTCTACTCTGTGCTCCATCTGTTAGTTGAACAGCGTATTATTCCTCTCTTTGACCCGAAGATTATTGAGAATTTGGACGAAAAATGACCGCATAGATTTTCCAGAAAAGTAAGCATCTTTAGTTAAAAATTCATCTTTAGAATTCCCTCGACGATTAACGGACTTATTACTGGTTTATTGGGTCTATATGTCGTATTTTGGGAGGGTGCCTTCAAAAGGGATGTGATAAATCCATATCCATATATTCTCGATACACTTTTTGGAAACTATGTTGGGTATACAATTTACGACCTGTTTGTAATGTGGAGAAAGCCGAAGGAGGATACTACAATGTGGATCCATCACTTTGTTGGTTTAATAGGTGCTGGTCTCATACCCGTAAGTTCCTATTGCGTGTATTTTTGTATTTAAGCTTTTCTAATATCATATTAAGATTTTTAAACGGGGCGCTTTTTTCCCTACTCTTTTCACCATTACTGAAATAACAGTAATTCCAAGTAATCTGGTCTGGTATTTGCAGCGCCTTGACATGAAGGAAACAAAGCTTTACGAATTCGGGTTAGCTTTTAGAGTTGTTGTTTTCTGTCTCTTCAGACCCTTGATGGCCCCGTTCTGCTTATATTATTCCATCAATAATCCTGGTCCACTTATGTCTTATACGCAGACAAATCTGAGCAAATATGTTGATAAAGTTGGTGAACTTTCAGAAAATATCATCGGAACCCTCACCTGGAGCGAAAAGTTCCAGGTACTACTGGCGAATTTAAAACAAATTCCTCCGATAGTTTTGATCCTATCCTTAGTTTTTGTTGGTATATTTGGCTTATTTAATATCTTTTGGTCTTTACGCATAGTTTTAAACTATAAAAGGCGAATTTTAATACTATTTAACAAAAAAGTAAAAAGCCCTAGTGCCAGTGAGCCTCACCAGAAAAAGGCTCTGTAACTTAAAACATTAAATTAAATCTCTTTTTGTTTTTCCATATGTATCGGCCTATGCCGGTAAGACACTTTAACTTGTAAAGCAGCTTTAAAAGATTTGTTTTTAAAGTTTTTATGATTGGATAGCAAATAAATGCTCATTTTGGCTTAAATGTTGATTACTAGCTAGCTTTTGAGTTATCACTAGATGTTTTTTTCAAGCAGACTTTACAAAATCTGACTCGGTACTATTTTGAAAATTGATCTATTCGAAGTTAGTACTACATATATACAATACCAAATACCACTCACACACAGTCAGCACTTCCCATCTGAAACTACAAAGGTTATAAATCTAAAACTTTTGAGTGAAGGTTTCTTAATTTATAAGTGCTCACTAGGAAATTATATTAAAAACCTAACCCTGGTTTAGATCTTCAGTTTATATTTTACCATATTAAATTTAGATAAAATTAATATAAATCTAAGTACTAAATTATTGATAAACTATTCCACACTTCTTGTTAAGTATATTTAT
This sequence comes from Massospora cicadina, assembly GCA_022478985.1. Lineage (NCBI taxonomy): Eukaryota > Fungi > Entomophthoromycota > Entomophthoromycetes > Entomophthorales > Entomophthoraceae > Massospora > Massospora cicadina. The sequence continues at coordinate 58,015 of JAKSZP010008097.1, read as the reverse complement.
CTAAGGTTGGCTCAACTTAAATTATTTTAAAAGGTTTTATAGACAGAAAATATACTAAAAGTTTGTTAAGTCCAGCTGAACTATATTATTTATATTGCTGGCCCAATTGATAGACCCTATCGAGTTTACATTTATACTAAGGGTAATTTCTCATTTCTATAGTTTCTAAAGGCGAATGTGTATTGTAAAGCTTTTTATATGGAGTATAGACTAGCCTATATATTGTATACTCTTCTGAAAAGGATGAGCAGTTATGCAAAGCTGTAGAAGGCAATATATGTTTGAAAATTACTTAAAGCTGAGTTTCTATATATGATTAAGGCAAAAAAGCTAAAGATAGAAAATGAGACGCTATTTTTATAGATTAAAATTCCAAAAATTATACTTACCTGAATGGAGCGAATTGTAAAGGATACTGTTGGATAACTTATAAGCTTGATCTCAACTCTTTTTTGGCCTTGTTTTTGTGAAATACTATCTTGTCACTTTTTAGACAGTATATTTTTTAATATAAATAGAATGGTCATATTAGCTTTACTAGTGATCTACTTGGATTGAATAAATTTTCATTGGATAGAACTTTTAGTATGGTAAAGTTTCATATGCTATCTAAACTCTACTATCTTTTAACTCAGTAAATACATGTTCTAACATCATAATGAGTATAGAAATAATATACGTATAGAAAATATAAGCTTACAGTACCAATCTTTCAATCCATTATATGAAGCTGAAGATTACATATTATTTACATAGTGTATTGAAACTAATTATAAATTTATAAATTTATAAATTTATAGTTGATCGGATTTTTAATATCTGCATTGTTTATCACTACTTAAATAATATAAAGTCATGTTTTAAAGAAGATATATGTGACCAGCTTTACATTTTAAATGAATATAGAAAAATCAGAATAGATTAGGGTACACATTATATTATAAATTGGCCCACTCCAGCGCGCCACAAATGAATTCAGAAAAAATAACCAGGTTATGTTCCATTAAGAGATAGAGCTCCTGAGAAGAGCTGATAATTATGTATAATATATTATGGGGGAATAAAAGACTCTGACAAAGAGGTACTAGTATGCTTAATCTAATTAAGGCTCATTATTCCCAAGAAAGGGTAAAAAAGTACAACAATCTTAGACAAATTAGAATCAGTATCCATTTAAGTATATTTCCCTTAGTGGTTTATTTTTTCTTTATTAAACAAACCAAATTTTGAGTGGTAATTCAAGTTTTATTAGCAGCTTAAACTTGATAAAAAGATAGAAATAAAAAACTTTGCTTCCTTAATTTCCATATAGCAGATTCTTTAAAAATTAAGCATGCAATAAAACTACTCTTATAAGCCTCATATTGGTTGGTTTCAATATCTAAGATCAAATCATAAGATATAAATTTTCTCTAAACTTAAATCAAACTATATAACAAAAGATATTTTATACATAAGACTTTTACTCAGATTGGTTGCTTAAATCATTTTCAATCCAGACAGTATTTTATTTTCTAAAAATATTTATTATAAAAAATGGTTTCCCAAACAAGATTTTAGGAAGATTAAAATTTACTGATCTCATGGTTTATTATGAGAAAAATTTGGTGGTTAGGAGATCTTGCAGCATTATAAAGAAATTTACTCTATAAAAGAATATACAGAAGTTGTTATAATCTTGGACCCATACTTCACCAGAGCATTAAACGTAATGTGCAAACTTTTAACTTAACACTTCTGACCTATAATAGACTCATATAAACTTATTTAACAGGATTAAAAGTTCTAAAGTATTGAACTTTACATTAAAACTTGTAGTTTATTGCTGTACAATATACAATTAACATTAACATATAAGCTTATCAAGTATAATTTAGTATAAACATAAATTATTAGAACCTTATATATGTGGTTTGATTATGTCTAACTTAAAATTTAATAAATTTTTATAAATAGCTGTGAGAACCTGGGATCTCAAGTCAGCTTTGGGAATGATCTCAAAGTTTTAAAGTAATCAACTGAGTAGTGAAACAATCACAGGGTCCATTACAGAAACCAAATTTTTTTTCACTGATTAGTATATCTGAGAGGTTGGCATCAGTGAGTGTGGAAGAACCTTAGTTTGCTCTTTAGAGTGGTAAGTTTAGTTGCTTCCATTTCATAGAACATGGAGCATTATATGTTCACTCTCTGGCAGTTTTTTTTGTAAACAATGAGTCAGTGATGCAGACATAACGTGACTTTTGCTAACCATTTTAATATTCTAGTCTGCTGATCTGTTCCATACTGCAACACTATTTTGAGATAGTTTGAGAACTTCAACACAAATGGTTCCATGATGAATAAAAAACCATCTAACCTGTTAACACAGTCCATGCACCCAAAAACATTGAGTGAATTAGGATATCTGTGATATAGAGCCCTAAAGAGTTGGTTTGCAAGTGTGCTTCAAGTTTAAAAATTAACAAGTCAGCAGTGCAAAGGATTCTTCACAAAGATCTCTATTATCTCTAATACAAAGTTCAGGTATGTCAGCAACTTAGTTTATGTGATTATAAACAACATTGTATCTTTTGTAAAACTATGCTTAAAACCATGGTCAATAATGAAAACATAAGTTTTCTCATGAGTGATGAAGACCATTAACATTATTTGGGTTTGTTAACAAAACTGTAGATATTAGTGTAATGAAAATTCTCAGATATTACATAGGTTCCCTCTTCACAGCCCAAAAGTGTAATGATCAATGATCATACATGAATCTCATAAGGTTTTGAATTATGAGATTCATTTATGTTGATGGTTGTAATTTCGTTATTCTAAGTAGGATTTTTCTATTCAGGTTGATAATGAAATAAATTAAATAAAATTGTTTATTTAATTGGTTGTGCGTTCTGAGGTTCCCCTCTGTTTCTCCGTCAAGTTGCCTGGATGCCATCAATTCTGGAGGCTTTTGTGCCCCTCATTACCTACAATTCATTTAGTCTTTTTATGAGATTATATTAAAGCAAGGTCAGCTCCATTGGACCTCACTTTTGAAATTCTATTCCAACTTCAAGTCTACTCCCAATAAAGTCCACTATTTGCTGGATTTGTTTATTTAATTTTATTTATTTAAGCAAGGATTGAGGGTGCTAATAGTGGTGCAATGAGGAGGAGAGGAAAGGGGGTGGATGCGCCAGGATCCTCTTGAGAGTGGCCTTGCCCCGGTGAGAGGGGAAGGAGCCATAGTAGTCTGAGGTGACAGAGGCTGGTTAACCACACCTCAGCTGGGTAACCCTGAGGCAACAGAGGCCGTAGGGATGCACCTCAGCCTGGGGGCCTAAGGCAACAGAGGCTGGTGCATTGCACCTCAGCCTGGTATGCCTGGCAAGGCCATCCATTTGGACAGGACCATTCAGAGTTGGTATTGCCACATATGGGGGTGGTGATTTAGGGCTGGTGGTGGGCTGGGCCTTGGGAGCCCCATCCATTACATTATTCAAAAGTCAACTTTACCTTGGCGGGCTGTGGTACCATCCAGCCCGCAAGATGGCCGCGGTCAATGTCCCAAGCATTGCCATGGGTCATTGATCCCTTTCATAGGTTTGTAGGGCCTTCCAATGAAGGGGATGGGTATCTCAGGAGGTGGGCCAGACTTCTGGTGGTTGATGGCCTCTTGTGCCTGCCAGGAGACCTCCAAAAACCCATTGATTTGATCTGGGGGCTCTGGATTTCTGGTCGATTTCCCCAAGCTGCTCACAAAAAGGTCCCCTGTCAAAAAAGTCGTTGGTCACTGCACACCTGCCTTGCCAGTTCAGGTCTGAGTCCACCAGGATTTTCATTTTACAAATGGGGTAATGTAATGATTGATGATCATACATGAATCTTATAAGGTTAGAAATTATGAGATTTGTGTATGTCAATAGTTGCAATTCCATTATTCCTAGTAGGATTTTCCTATTCAGGTCAATAACAAATAAATTAAATAAATTGTTTATTTAATTGGTTGTGCATTCTGAGGTTCCCCTCTATTTCTCCATCAAGTTGCCTGGATGCCATCAATTCTGGAGGCTTTTGTGCCCCTCATTACCTACAATTCATTTAGCCTTTTTATGAAAGTATATCAAAGCAAGGTCAGCCCCATTGGACCTCACTTTTGAAATTCTATTCCAACTTTGAGTCTACTCCCAATAAAGTCTACTATTTGCTGGATTTGTTTATTTAATTTTATTTATTTAAGCAAGGATTGAGGGTGCTAATAGTGGTGCAATGAGGAGGAGAGGAAAGGGGGTGGACGCACCAGGATCCTCTTGAGATTGGTCTTGCCCTGGTGAGAGGGGAAGGAGCCAGAGTGGCCCAAGGTGACAGAGGCTGGTTGACTGCACCTCGGCTGAGTAACCCCAAGGCAACAGAGGCCATAGGGATGCACCTCAGCCTGGGTGTCATGGAAACAGCAGAAGAAGTTTAGACCAGCCTGCCAGTCAGGATGTGTGAGCACCCAAAAGGCAAGCCAGAATGCCAGAGGCATTTCTGACCAAATGACATGGTATGGAGCCAGGAATTGCAAAATGACAAATTGTTGGTGTAGGACAACAGTGAGTATGATCCTGACAACAAACCAAATTGAGCCCATCCCAGACCCAAGGGGTCTTGCTGCAGGGGGCGGAATCACAGAAATAGTTTCTATGAGTTCATCAGCATACAGGGTTGTTTTTACTGGAAAGATAATAAGATGGATTCTCACTTGTAGTTGGTGGATGTAAGGCCACAAGATCCCCATATACTGTTGTCAGAAGTTCATGATAACAGGGTTGAAGTGCCAGAAGTATCTGACTCGCTGAATCTAATTAAGGACAGAGGGAGCCATAGTGACCATAAGTACCGGTAGAGCCCATCTGGTATATGGAGTGACAGGCCACCAGGGAAAAGTCATCGGGGATGTGGCTGGAATAAATCAACACAATAAAAAATGATTGGTTTTTGGAAAAATATTATTACAAAAGGAAAAGGAAGAAACTTGACCAACAATTTTCTCAGTGCAATGAAACTGATTAAATAGTGGTTGATTGGGGTAGTAACAAGCTGGGATTGGGACTCTCAATTTTGACCTAATTGGTGAATTATTTGGGAATGGGTGGATTAGTTCACTGGGAACTGACATCAAAAAATTTGGTGGCAGGCTGAGTCACTGTTGGTTTGACCTCAAACGTCCAAACTGAGGCTTGGCTATGTTTCCAACAGTTGGTGTGACAGCATTTGGCCTGATGAGCAGCGGGAATCCCCCAAGGCTACTCCACATAGGGGTGGGCCCATTTGGTTGGGAACAGGTTTAGGACGCCCAACCCGCCCGCGCTTGGTCGCTGGGCCATTCATTCAATCAGTGGCGTTGCATCAGGTGCAACGCCCAAATTTCTAGCAGGGGACTTTGAACCCTCAACAATGGTATCTGATGCTGTTGCCTGCCCATCAAGGATGATCCCTGACAACTTTGGGAGGGGGTGATTTTTCAAGTTGTCATTTTAATCAATTCAGAACTGTCAAGCATTCCGGCTAATAAATCAGTCTTCATGCCTTTTTGACCATTTGAACTCTGGACATTGGGCTGATTGCCACTTGAATTAGTTCCAATTAATCTCATTTTGACAATCTTGGCGCAGATTTTGCTGATTCCTTGTAACAGTTCTGCTGAGGTGAGTGTGGGTATTGGAGGCGGAATCTGAAGTGGAAGAGCTGTTACCCAGCGCTTGTCTACCATGTGAGTGAGATTGCCCTGAGTAACAAGGGTACAGCCATCCTCTTCAGTGCCTTCTTGCTCAGGAACAGAAAAATGGCCCAATCAACGCCTAGAGAACATTCCCTGGACTTACATTACCCTTTCCTTTTTTCAAGGTAAGGGCCCCACCACCGGGAAACTGCATGAGAGCCACATTCTTGTGCGCCTTGAGTAACTTGATTGCCATAATCGTTGCAACTTTTTTTGGGGGGGCGGAAAGCTTTAGAAGTGGAAGATATGAAATGCTTTGACCAGTTCCATGCAGTTTGCACAATCGCGCGCCTTGATACAACTGTTTTTATATGCCAAATACCCTTTCCAAGACACAAGGTATTGTACAGAACGTCGGGATTTCTGGGATGCCAGGATATTCTCTACCTCAGCCTCTTCCCCATTTTTGACAATGATCAGCTCATGTTCCATGGGGATTGCACCCTTGAAGGGTGACAGCTGTGAAACATGAAAGATGAGATGCTGCTTCCAATGCGCAGGAAGCTTCAACTGGAACGCCCCATTACCCAATACCTTCTCCACCAAATGGGGACCTGAGTGTTTACTAGCAAACTTGCGGGAAGGGGCCTGAATTCTTAAGTGACAGGTATCAAGCATAACATAGGAGCCCACCATGAAAGCATGACCTGGGAGCCACTTGCAATCTGTGAACCACTTATAGTCATCTATGGCTTTGGTGAGGTGTTCCTGAACTAAGGATTGTGTCGATCTATATGGTCAGCATGGTCCACAGCAGCTTGAACCTTGGGCCACAAGCACAGTTCGACCAAAAATGAAGGATTATAACCCAACGTTGCTTCATATGAGGAAACCCCCATGGATGCATGGGTCCCATTATTATAAGTGGATTGAGTGAGAGGGAGATCATCGCCTAGGTGTCTTGCATGGCTGCAGCATAGCAACGCAGGTACTGTTCAAGGACTTGGTTAACCCACTTGGTTTGTCCGTTGGACTGGGGATGATACGCAGTGGAGTGACAGGGGGATATTTTTAGTATTGATAGAAAATCACTCCAAAACCACATGGTAAACTGTGGACCACGGTCACTGATGATCTCCTGGGGGAGACCAAACATCAAAAACACATGGTGGATGAAAAGGTGGGCAGTTTTCTCCAATGTAATTGTGGATTTACAAGGAATAAAAGTGAAAATTTAGTGAAATGATCCACCACCATCTCCACCATAAACCCATTAGAGCATGGAAGTTTGACAATAAAATCCATGAATACCGATGTCCATGGATCCTCCACCTGCTGTAAGGGGTGTAGAAGCCCATATCTACCAGAGCAATCCAACTTAGCCTGAGCACAAGCAATGCAATCAGCAATCCAGGCTGGAACCTCTTTGGTTAAACCCACCCAATTATAGGTCCTTTTGATCAATTAGATGCATTTTTTGTTGTTGGGATGCCCAACCATGGGGGGATCATGATGTGCGCGGAATACCTCCATTTGGAAGGAGGGGGGAACCCAGATGCGAGACCAAGAATAAACGAGTCCCTCCTCCAAGGCGTATAGGGAGTGTTTAAGACTCAGGTGAGCCAACTGCTCAACCAACTCCACGCCCTCAGGGCAGGCCATTTGACTGGCTAAAACCTGAGCCACTATCAGGGCGTCGAGAGCCAAAGCAACAGATGAAATGACAGGGGGAACAATCGACAGGATTTGGGCAGCAGGAATCATGGTAACAAGATCCACTTTCTCTGGGTCCAAGGAACAGTGGGCGGGGCTGCAGCTTAGAAAATTGGGAAGTACGTTGAGTTCACCTTTTAAAAATTTGTATTTAAAGTTAAAACTGCACAGTTCCAAATAGGTTTGGTCTTGCTTATGCACCAATTTTAAGGGTTTACAAAAATACAAAAGGGCCTGGTGATCCGTGTAAACCACTAATTCATGTTGAGCATCCTGTAACAGATACCTCCAATGAGTTAATGCCCATGCAACAGCTGCCAATTCCTTGTCATAAATGGCCTAAGACTGCTCTGTGGTGGTGAACTTCTGGGAAAAATAAGTGACTGGATGTTCCAAACCATTGTGCTCCTGAAGCAACACCGCTCTCACTGCTACTGATGAGGCATCACATGCAACAATATATGGCTTGGTGGGATTGGCGTGCTTCAAAATGGGCGGATACATGAACACCTCTTTAATTAATTTGAACGCCTGTTGGCATCTGGGCGTCCAACAAAATGGTACATTTTTCCCTGTAAGGGGGTGGAGCAGTGCAGCCAGCTGGGAAAGTGCCAGGGAAAATTTTTTTAGGAATATGATGGTTCCCAAGAAACTCTGAAGTTGTTTCTGGGTAGTCAGGGTTGGCCATTCTATGTATTGCATCTAACTTTTTGGGAGGGATTGCATAACCATCTTTAAGGATGAGGTTCCCAAGGAAGGTAACCTCCTCCTTATAAAACTCACACTTGGAAGGCTTGATGAACAAGCCTGCCTTATGCAAGGTGGCCACAACTGCTTCCAAGTCAGTAGTGTGTTGTTTGGGAGTTGGGGAGTGGACCAGGATATCATTGATGTATGCAACTGCACAGGTAAACCAGAGGTCACCCAGTACCTTGTCAATCATATGTTAGAACATAGCGGGAGCATTCTTCAGCCCAAAGGGCATTACACGGAATTGGAAAATGCTGCACTTCATCTGGATTGCTGTTAACCATTCTTGCCCTTTCATTACCTGAATTTGGTTAGAGGCGTTCACCAGATCCAGCTTAGAGAACACACAGGATTTAGCGATTGCCTGGATGATCTTCTGCTCCAGAGGCAAGGGGTAGGGATCAGAAACCTTTATTTTATTTAAGTGGCCATAATCTATTCAGGGATGGAGAGAACCATCCACTTATTTGGCAAAGATGATGGGGGAGGTGACATGCGAGGTCTCCTTGAACAACCACCCTTTTTTCAGCATATCGTCCAACCAGGTGTTGAGTGCAATTTCTTTTCTGTATGGGGATACAACGGACAGTTGATGTTCACCAACTCCACAGTCGTTCAAAATCCACAATTGAACCTAGTGTGCAGAGGCAGGTGATCCGCCTTTTCTGAGTCTAAGATACTTTGATAGCACATTAAACTCTCTGAAAAATTGGCTGGAATGCCTGCAGAAGTGACAAGAGGAGTGATAGAACTGGTTCCTTGTGTCTTCTTAAGGGTTTCAATCAGAGTAATATTCACCCTCCAGTTGATCATTGGTAAATGACAAAATATTAGACTCCAAGTGAATCTTGACATGTTGTCAGCGCCACCACCCCACACCTAAGATCACCAGAAACACCAAGTTTGGCATGGCAGTAAAATGACTGCAGAAGCTGAACTGGTGGATTGAAAAAGGTACTGGTCAGCAAATGACATACAAGGTCTGGGAGGCAGATGAGGCCACCATCACTGAGGGACCCGCATCCATTTCCAGTTCTAATTATTGAGCCAACTCGACACTCATGAAGTTCCCCAAGCTTCTAGTATCCACCAGGGCCTCAAAGGAGACATGATGCGAGCCAACACTGATCTTCATAGGCAATAGGAAATAAGAAAAGTTTTGTTTATTGGAAGATTTGACCGACTCTTTTGCAACTGAAGAAATAACTGGCAAATTGGGGGTAAGGTTGAGGGCTTTTGCTAGAGCAAAAATTGGAAGTACAAGAGTGAGGGGAAACGACTTCCTCCATCTGGGCCTTAACATATTCATTTATAGGTGACTCTGTATCAGCCAACTTGGACATGGGGGTTATGGCAGGATCTATACCCAGATCTACCACTGATTCAGAGGTTGGCGCATTGTCTGTATCTATGTTGGGTAATCCTATCATAAAATTCCCCTTCTGATAATGGGTAACATGGCAGGGGAAGTCATTAATAGTGGTCATGGTGGCACATATTTGATCTACTGATCCTTGGACAGTGGACCAGGCCTCATGATGAGCAAAAACCAAAACTAAGCCTGATCTAAAGACTGCCTGAAGCATATATTGGTAGAGAGACCCAACATGGGAGCCAGTTCACAGAAGGTAGAAATTAAAGAAACCAGGCTAGGGGCTTCAGCCATGGCATAGAGCAGTCTGAATAGGTGGTCCATTTTGTGACACAGGGGGTTTCAGGGCAGCTGACATGACAGCCATCAGTGGGGTGGGTCTCCTGCTTGTGAGGAAGAGCGCAAAAGGCCTCTAACCCAGCAGTGGGCATCCCCAACCACAGCATCTAACAACGCGAGCCCTTGTTGGGCATGAGATAATGCAGAAGCGTTATTAAGCGCAATTGCTGTAGACATTTGCACCTCGGTGAGAGCGTCAAGGACTTTATTGGCCATCTCCTGGGAAGGGACACTTGAGCTTCCTTCTGGGCTAGTGGGAGGGGAGGAGCAGCAATCCGCGCAGCTTGGGAGGCTTGAAGAAGATTCTCAAAGATAGAGAAGATACTTCTCTAATGTCAGAAAGTGACCAAACAAAAAACAAACAGCAGAATACTGATTGCATATTCATTTGGTAAAGGGTAACCACTGCAGCGCCCAGTTCAAAGAGCAAGGCGGAAGTGGCTGGTAACAATGGTTGGTCAATTATGTCATGGAAACGGCAGAAGAAGTTTAGCTCAGTCTGCTAGTCAGGATGCATGAGCACCCAAAAAGCAAGCCAGAATGCCAGAGGCAATGCGACCAAATGACATGGTATGGAGCTGGGCATTGCAAAATGATGAATTGTTGGTGTAGGACAACAGTGAGTATGATCCTGATGATGAACCAAATTGAGCCCATCCCAGACCCAGGGGTCTTGCTGCAGGGGGCGGAATCACAGAAATAGTTTCTATGAGTTCATCAGCATACAGGGTTGTTTTTACTGGAAAGATAATAAGATGGATTCTCACTTGTAGTTGGTGGATGTAAGGCCACAAGATCCCCATATACTGTTGTCAGAAGTTCATGATAACAGGGTTGAAGTGCCAGAAGTATCTGACTCGCTGAATCTAATTAAGGACAGAGGGAGCCATAGCGACCATAAGTACCGGTAGAGCCCATCTGGTATATGGAGTGACAGGCCACCAGGGAAAAGTCATCGGGGATGTGGCTGGAATAAATCAACACAATAAAAAATGATTGGTTTTTGGCAAAATATTATTACAAAAGGAAAAGGAAGAAACTTGACCAACAATTTTCTCAGTGCAATGAAACTGATTAAATAGTGGTTGATTGGGGTAGTAACAAGCCGGGATCAGGACCCTCAATTTCAACCTAACTGGCAAATTATTTGGGAATGTGAAGATTAGTTTACAGGGAATTGACATCAAAAAATTTCGCAGCAGGCTGAGTCGCTGTTGGTTCAACCTCAAACGTCCAAACTGAGGCTTGGCTACATTTCTGATGGTTGGCGCAATTGCGTTTGGCCTGATGAGTGGCAGGAATTCCCCAAGGCCACTCCACATAGGGGCTGGCCCATTTGGTTGGGAATGGGTTCAGGATGCCCTACCCACCCACGCTTGGTTGCTGAGCCATTCATTTAGTCAGTGGTGTTGCATTGGGCGCAATGCCTGAATTGCTAGCAGGGGACTTTGAACCCTCAACAATGGTATACGATGCTGCTGCCTGCCCATCAAGGATGATCCTTAACAACTTTGGGAGGGGGGTGATTTTTCCAATTGTCATGTTAATTGAATCAAAAATGTTGGGCATTCTGACCAATAAATTGGTCTTCATGCCTTTTCGACCATTTGAACTCGGGATATTGGGCTGAGTGCCACTCAAATTAGCTCTGATTGATCTCATTTCGATGATCTCAGTGCAGATTTTGCTGATTCCTCATAACAGTTCTGCTGAGGTGAGTGTGGGTATTGGAGGCAGAATCCAAAGCGGAAGAGCTGTTACCCAGTGCTTGTCTACCATGTGAGCGAGATTTCCCTGAGTAATGAGGGGTACAACCATCCTTTTTAGTGCCTTCTTGCTCAGGAACAGAAAAATGGCCCAATCAACGCCTAGAGGACGTTCCCTGGGAATTACACTGAGGGCCCAAGGTGACAGAGGCTGGTGCACCACACCTCGGCCCAGTATGCCCAGTAAGGCCATCCATTTGGACAGGACCATTCAGAGTTGGTACAGCCACATATGGGGGTGGTGGTTTAGAGCTGGTGGCAGGACGGGCCTTGGGAGCCCCGTCTGTTACAAAAAGTAACAGTATGGTGTGCAGCTAGCAATAAGAGCATTATTTGCCCATACTTTTTTGAGAAAAATAATATTACTGTGTTAATTCAGAGCGCTACATTATGATGCTCCAAACCTTCTTCTTTACAGAACTTCAATGTTGCAGATGGGAAATGAGGAGTTTATGGTTTCATCAGGATGGTGAAACTGCACACACAGCTCATAACTCAATAGCTGTATTACAGAATCAGTTTTCAGGTCATTTTATCTCCAGATATGACAATCTTTGCTGGCCTCCTTGCTCTCCCAATCTAAGCTTATGTGACTTTTTGTGGGAATATATCAAGTCCCAAGTATATATTTACAAGCTACGCTGAATTGAAGATCTAAAGATTACAATCCAAGAGAAAATTGTTTTTATTCCATGTCAGATGTTAATTAATGCTACTCGGAGTTTTTGGGACCAACTACAATCATGCATAAAAATAAATAGCCAACATCTGAGTTCCGTGATTTTATAAACATAAATATATAATGAAGCTCCCAAAATGAACTATGTATTGTCATAAACAAAAATTTTTAACCCAAGCAGACTGTACATCTTATTTGAAACCATGCAGTTCCCATGATGACCCTATATAATCATTGAGGCAAAGCTCTCCAACTGGCATTGGAGATCTATCTTAGTGGTTACTTGACCAAGGCTGTGACATGCTAATTATTCAAGGATGCTTTTATGATGATAAAATAAATTTTAAGAATTGAATATTTTTATCTTAAAAATTACAGTAGAAAAAAGGCCAGTGCTTTCACAAGTGAAAGCACTGGCCTATTGTAAGGAATTAGATGTTTTTTTTTAGTACTAGATGGTCCCAACCCAAGGGGGGGATTCATCGATGTGAATTAGATGTTTTAAAGTCTACTGTTCTTGTGTATGCCAACTTTGTTGATAACTATCCAAGAAGTACAAAATTTTCAAGTTTTGCACCATGGAAGAGAGGGTTAAATTAAAATCATTGCAAAAAAGGTTATTATATAAACTGATGTGGCACATGATTACCTGCTCCTATTTACCCTATAAAAATTTTATACGCTTCCAATACTGAGATGTTGTCATGAAAATGGCAGAAGATTTTTAGACTGGCCTGCAAGTCAGGATGCATAAGCACCCAAAAAGCAAGCCAGAATGCCAGAGGCATTACTGCACATATGACGTTGTATGGAGCCAGGAATTGGGAAACAAAAATTGTTGGTGCAGGGTAATAGTGAATAGCAACCCGAGAATAAACCAAATGGAGACCACCCCAGATGCTGGAGGTCTTGCTGCAGGGGGTAGTACCATAGATATGGTTTCTACAAGGTCACCAATAGATGGGGTTAATTCAACTGGGGAGACAAGGGGCGGATCCTTGCTTGGAGATGGTGGACATACAGCCACAAGGTCCCAGTATATTGTTGGCGAAAGTTTGTAATGACAGGGCTGAATTGCCAGAAGTATCTAGCTCTCTGAATCCATTTTATGACGGTAGGGGCCATAGTGACCATCAATACTGGTAAAGCCCATCTGGTATAAGGATTGATGGGCCACCAGAGAAAAGACATTGGGAATGCGGCCTGAAGATATCAATAATATCAAAATTGATAGTGTTTATGGCACATTTTTCATTGTAAAGGAAAGTGATGGAAATTGACCAACAATTTTCTCAGTGCAATGCAACTGATTAAATAGTGGTCAATTGATGCGGGGACAAGCTGGGATTGAGACCCTCAATTTCAATCTAACTGGCGAATTATTTGGGAATGGGGAAGATAAGTTCACTGGGAACTGACATTGAAGAATTTGGCGGCAGGCCAAGTCACTGTCATTTTGACCTTGAGCGCCTGAACTGAGGCTCAACTGCATTTCTGACAGTTGGTGCAATGGCATTTGACCTGACGAACAGTGGGAATCCCCAAGGGCCACCCCACGTAGGGGCAGTCCCAATTGGTTGGGAATGGGTTCAGGATGCCCAACCTGCCCATGCTGGTCGCTGGGCTGTTTGTTCAGTCAAAAGCATTGTGTCAGCTGCAACACCTGATTTGCTGGAAGGGAGCTTCAAACCCTTGTCAATGGTGTCCAATGCTACTATCTGCACATTGGGGATCATCCAAACAATTTTTAGAGAGGGTTAATTTTGACAATTGCAGTGTTGGCCAAATCAAAACTGTCAGTGATTCCGCCCAATGGATCAGTCTTTATCCCTTTTTGACTATGTGGAATTCGATCATTAAGATTGTTTTCACTCAATTTTGGACTGATCAACTTCATGTCAGCAATCTAAGTGCAAATTTTCCTGATTAATTGTACTAGTTATGCCAAGGTGAGTGTGGGCACTGGGGGAGGAATCCAAAGAGGGAGGGCTGTTACCCATCACTCATCTACCATGTGGGCGAGGTTGCCCTGGGTAACAAGGGGTACAGCCAACCTCTTCAGTACCTTCTTACTCAGAAACAGGAAAAGAGCCCAAGCAACACACAGGGGACGTTCCCTGGGACTTACATTACCCTTTTCTTTTTCCAAAGGAAGGGCACCACCGCTGGGAAACTGTACGAGGGCCACATTCTTGTGTGCCTTGGATAACTTGATCACCATTATAGTCGTGATTTTTTTTTTGGGGGGGGGAGCTTTGGGGTGGGATTTGTGAAACGCTTTTACCAGTTTCATGCAGTTGGCACAATTGTGAGCCTTAACCCAAATGTTCTCATAAGCAGGATACCCTTTCCAAGTCATGAGATATTGAATGGACTGATGGGACTTATGGGATGCCAGTATATTTTCCACTTCATCCTCTTCCACATTTTGAATAATGATCATCTCAGTATCCATGGGAACCATACCCTTAAAGAGTGACAAATGACAAACGTGGAAACTGGGGTGCTGTTTCCAGTGAACTGGAAGCTTTAACTGGAATGCACCGTTGCCCAAGACTTCCTCTACCAAATGGGGACCCAGATGCTTACTTGCGAACTTACGGGAGAGGACTTGCATTTGCAAATGACATGTATTGAGCATAACATAGGAGCCCACCGTTATGTTATGACCTGGAAGTCGCTTACAATCCGAAAACTGCTTGTAGTCCTCAATAGCTTTGGTGAGGTGTTCCCGCACTAAAGATTGAGCAGACCTAATATACTCAGCATGATCCATGATAGCTTGGACCTCAGTCTGCAAGCAGGGTCCAACCAAAAAGGAAGAATTATAACCCAACGTCGCTTTGTAGAGAGAAAATCCTTTGGAAGCGTGAGTCCCATTGTTGTAAGCAAATTGAGCAAGGGAAGGTTGTTGGCCCAGGTGTCCTATGCGGCTGCAGCATAGCAACGCAGGTACTGTTCTAGGGCCTGGTTAACTCGCTTGGTCTGTCCATCAGACTGGGGATGATATGCCATGGAGTGACAGGAAGAGATTTTTAGAATAAATATGAGTTCACTCCAGAACTGCGCCGTGAACTGTGAGCCACAGTCACTGATGATCTCCTGTGGGAGGCCAAACATCGATAACATGTGGCATGCAAAGAGGCGAGCAGTTTCCTCCAATGTAATTGTGGAAGTACAAGTAATAAAAAGTGAAAATTTAGTGAAATGATCCACCACCACCATCACCGCCATAAACCCATTAGAGCATGGGAGTTTGACAATAAATCCATGAACACTGATGTTCATGGACCCTCCGCCTGCTGTAAGAGGTGTAGAAGCCCATTTCTACCAGAGCAATCCAACTTAGCCTGAGCACAAGTAATGCAATCGGCAATCCAGGCTGGAACCTCTTTGGTTAAACCCACCCAATTGTAGTTCACTTGATCAATTCAATGAATTTCTTATTTCACAGAAGGCTGACATGGGGGGATCGTGATGTGCGCGGAATACCTCCATTTGGAAGGAGGGGGAACCCAGATGCGAGACCAAAAATAAATGAGACCCTTCTCCAGGGAGCATGGAGAGTGTTTATGGTTTTGGTGGACAATTGCTCAAACAACTTCACACCCTCAGGGCAAGCCATTTGACCAGCTAATACCTGAGCAACTAGCAGGGCGTCAGGAGCCAGAGCAATGGAAGAGACAACAGGGGGAACAATTGACAGGATTTGAGTGGCAGGAATCATGGTAACGAGGTCCACTTCCTCCAGGTCCAAGGAACAGTAGGTGGGGCTGCGGCTGAGAAAATTGGGAAGTACATCAAGCGCACCTTTCACAAATTCATATTTGAAATTGAAACTGCACAAGTCCCGATAGGTTTGTGCTTGCCAGTGTGCCAATTTTTGGGGTTTATGAAAATACAAGGGTGCCTGGTGATCCATGTGGACTGTTAACTCATGTTGAGCACCCTGCAACAGATACCTCCAATGAGTTAATGCCCATGCTATGGCTTCCAACTCCTTGTTGTAGATGGCCCAAGCCTGCAATGTAAAGGTAAACTTTTGGGAAAAATAGGTGACTGGATGTTCCAAGTCATTGTGCTCTCGGAGCAACACTGCCCCCACTGCTACTGAGGAGGCATCACATGCAACAATATATGGCTTGGCAGGATCCACATGTTTCAAGACAGGAGAGGATAAAAACACCTCTTTGATTGATTAGAATGCCTGCTGGAATTTGGGTGTCCAGAGAAATGGTACATTCTTACCTATGAGGGGGTGGAGTGGGGCATCTAGATGGGAAAGTGTCAGGGAAATTTTTTTAAGAGTATGATGGTTCCCAAGAAACTCCATAATTGTTTCTGGGTTTTCAGGGTTAGCCATTCTCAGTTAGCGTCCAACTTATTGGGAGGAATCACATAGCCATCTTTAAGGATGAGGTTCCCAAGAAAGGTAACTTTCTCCTTAATAGAACTCACATTTGGAAGGCTTGATGAACAAGCCTGCCTTATGCAAGGCGGCCACGACCACTTTCCAAGTCAATAGCATGTTGTTTGAGAGTCGTGGAGTGAAACAGTATGTCATCAATATATGCGACTGCACAAATAAGCTGTAGGTCACCCAGTACACTGTCAATCATACATTGAAATGTAGCAGGAGCATCCTTCAGCTCAAAGGGCATTACACAGAATTGGAAAATGTCTTGCTTCATCTGGATCGCTGTTAACCATTCTTGCCCTTTCATTAGCTGAATCTGGTTAAAGTCGTTGACGAGATCCAGCTTGGAGAACACACAAGATTTGGCAATTTGCTTGGCTTATCATCTTCTCCAAAGGCAGTGGGTAGGGATCGTGAACCATTATTTTGTTTAGATGACTGTAATCCATGCAGGGATGGAGGGAACCATTGGCTTTTTAGCAAAGATGATGGGAGATACGACTGTAGATGTCTCCTTAAACAACCACCTTTTTTCAGAATATCATCCAACCAAGTGTTTAGTGCAACCTTTACCTCTGCTGTATGGGAGTACAACGGACAGTTGATATTTACCAACTCTACTGTCATATGAAATCCCAAGTCAAATTTAGTGTGAGGAGGCAGATTAACCGCCTTTTCAGATTTAAAGATACTTTGATAGAGCATTACATTTTCTGGAATATCAGCTGATATGCCCGCAGGAGAGACAAGGGAAGTAATAGAACTACAACCTTGAATTTTCTTAAGAGTGTCAAACAGGGGAAATTCACTCTCCAGTTGATCATTAACAAATGACAACATGTTAGAATCCAGGTGGATCTTGACATGTTGTCAGCGCCACCATCCCACTCCTAAGATCACTGGAAACACCAAGTTCAGCATAGCAGAAAGATGATTGCAGAAGCTAAACTGGTGTACTAAAAAAGGTACTAGCTGATGGACAACATATGAGGTCTGGGAGGAAGAAGAAGCCACCATCACTGATGGACCTGCGTCCATGTCCAGTTCTAATTGTTAGGCTAACTCAATGCTCATGAAATTACCCGCGGCTCTGGTGTCCACCAGGGCCTCAAAGGAGACATGGTGGGATCCAGTACTAATCTTCATAGGCAATAAAAAATAAGCTAAATTTTGTAGATTGGAAGATTTGGGAATTTATGTTGAACTGAAGAAATAGCTGGCAAATTAGGGGAAAGGTCAGGGGCTTTTCCTGGAGTAAAGATGGTAAGAATGAGGGTGGGGGAAACGACTTCCTCCATCTGGGCCTTAACAGATTCATTTATAGGTGACTCTGTATCAGCCAACTTGGACATGGGGGTTACAGCAGGATTGGTACCCAGATCTACCGCTGGTTCAGAGGTAGGCGCATTGTCTGTATCTATGTTGGGTAATCCTATCATAAAATTCCCCTTCTGATAATGGGTAACATGGCGGGGGAATTCATTAATAGTGGTCACGGTGGCACATATCTGATCTACTGATCCTTGGACGGTGGACCAGACCTCGTGATGATCAGAAACCAAATCTAAGCCTGATCTAAAGACTGCCTGAAGCATATTGGTAGAGAGACCCAACATGGGAGCCAGTTCACAGAAGGTAGAAATTAAAGAAACCAGGCTAGGGGCTTCAGCCATGGCATAGAGCAGTCTGAATAGGTGGTCCATTTTGTGACACAGGGGGTTTCAGGGCAGCTGACATGACAGCCATCAGTGGGGTGGGTCTCCTGTTTGTGAGGAAGAGCGCAAAAAGCCTCTAACCCAGCAGTGGGCATCCCCAACCAAAGCATCTAACAACGCGAGCCCTTGTTGGGCATGAGATAATGCAGAAGCGTTATTAAGCGCAATTGCTGTATGCATTTGCACCTCAGCAAGAGTTTCAAGGACTTTATTGGCTATCTCCTGGGAAGGGACACTTGAGCTTCTTTCTGGGCTAGTGGGAGGGGAGGAGCAGCAATCCTCGCAGCTTGGCCAGCCTAAAGAGATTTCTCCAAGGTAGAGCAGATACTATTCTCAGAAATTGGCAAGTGACCAAAAAAACAACAAAAAGCAGACTACTGATTGCAAGTTCATTTGATAGAGGGTACCACTGCAATGACCACCTCAAAGAGCAGGGTGGAAGTGGCTGGAAACAATGGTTGGCTTATTATGTCATGAAAATGGCAGAAGAAGTTTAGACTAGCCTGCCAGTTGGGATGCGTAAGCACTCAAAAAGCAAGCCTTAATGCCAAAGGCATTGCCACACATATGACGTTGTATGGAGCAGGGAATTAGGAAACAATAAATCGCTGGTGCAGGGTAATAGTGAATAGCAACCCAAGAATGAACCAAATGGAAACTGCCTCAGACACTGGAGGTCTTGCTGCAGGGGGTGGTACCACAGATATGGTTTCTACAAGGTCACCAATAGATGAGGTTAATTTAACTGGGGAGACAAGGGGGTGGATCCTTGCTTGGAGATGGTGGATGTACGGCCACAAGATCCCAGTATATTATTGGCGAAAGTTTGTAATGACAGGGCTGAATTGCCAGAAGTATCTAGCTCACTGAATCCAGTTTATGATGGTAGGGGCCACAGTGGCCATCAATACTGTTAGAGCCCATCTGGTATAAGGATTGATGGGCCACCAGAGAAAAGACATTGGGAATGCGGCCAGAAGGATATCAATAATATCAAAATTGGTAGTGTTTTACCAAATTTTTTATTGTAAAGGAAAGTGATGGAAATTGACCAACAATTTTCTCAGTGCAATGCAACTGATTAAATAGTGGTAAATTGATGCGGGGACAAACTGGGATTGAGACCCTCAATTTTGATCTAACTGGCGAATTATTCGTGAATGGGGGCAGATAAGTTCACTGGAAACTGACATCAGAGAATTTGGTGGCAGGCCAAGTTGCTGTTGGTTTGATCTTGAACGCTCAAACTGAGGCTCAACTGCATTTCTTATGGTTGGCATAATGGCATTTGGCCTGACAAACAGCGGGAATCCCCCTGGGACACCCCACGTAGGGGCAGTCTCAATTGGTTGGGAATGGGTTTAGGATGCCCAAAACTGCCCATGCCTGGTTGCTGGGCCATTTGTTCAGTCAAAAGCGTTGTGTCAGCTGAAACACCCAATTTGCCAGAAGGGAGCTTTGAACCCTCAATAATTGTGTCCAATGCTACTACCTGCACATTGGGGATCATCCCCAATGATTTTGGGAGGGGGTTAATTCTGACAATTGTGGTGTTGGCTGAATCAAAACTGTCAGTGATTCCACCCAATGAATCAGTCTTCATCCCTTTTTGGCTATGTGAAATCCAATCATCGGTCTTGTTTCCACTTAATTTTGGACTGATTGACTTCAAGTCAGCAATCTCAGCGCAAATTTCCCTGATTAAATGTACTAGTTCTGCTGAGGTGAGTGTGGGCATTGGGGGAGTAATCTGAAAAGGGAGGGCTGTTACCCAGCGCTCATCTACCACAGGGGCGAGGTCGCCCTGGGTAATGAGGAGTACAGCCACCCTCTTTGGTACCTTCTTACTCATAAATGGAAAAGAGCCCAATCAACACACATGGGATGTTCCCCGGGACTTACAGATGTGCTCTGCTCTTGAGTTTCAGTATTTGATTAGTAAAGAATTTTTGAAAGTAATTTTGGACATTATAAGATAATATGATAAATAGAGTCAAAATTGCATTTGTCTATTTTGGGTTAATGATAAGGTTGGTCTATCTTACCATGGGAAAAAGGGATTTAATATATGGGAGTTAAAAACCTTTAAAATTTAGGGGAAGTATATGACTTTTATTAGGATAATTTATTGCCACTTAACAATCTAGTTAAAGGATTTCTCTACATAACAGATTAATTATTTCAATAAGAAACATTTCATGCAAGGGGACATCAATTTCAAGAGATTTTTTAAAAAAGTTTATTCTTCACCACCGCCTTACCACACTAATTTCCAAATTTATGTCCTCAGATCCAACACCTGCTGCACCATTATGGGACAGCGGTGCTCCACCTGCTAGTGTTTACCGCCCAGCAGGCAAATGTATGTGGAATGGCTCATTTAGTCTGCCAAATACATCCAGCCACTATGTCCCTCCAAGGGACCTAGCACTGCACCTTGCATGAGTCCATCCAACCTGCCCCCACCCCCTAGCCCTACCCCAATCAAATATTTGCTTTTGTTTCCACGTCAAGTATGGACGCCTCTTCCCATACACTGACAAGGTGATAATTGATCTGGAAACGGCCACTTTTGCACCAACAGGGTTTATTGACTTCTGCCCTTACAAGGGCTACTTTGATATTGGATTCCCTACTGAAGAGGATGCAGACGCTGCAGCAGCAACGCCCTTAAGTTCTAAAAACATACCCATTACCACCACCCATACATGCCTCCCCAATGATACCACACTTGCAGTGACCTTTGCAAACCTCCCCTCACACCTTCCCCCTCAAACACTCTATGAGAAGTTGATGTCTGGGCTGTCCAATTATGGCACAGACCCCATCCTCCAATTTATTGTCTCAAGTGGTGCTGAGCGCCTAGTGGCACCTCAGGCAATGGCCACCATTACCCCCACCAGCTGAACATGGCCCAGCACATCCCACTGCATGCCTATATCCCATCCACACCTGACCATTTCTTTTGGGCCTGCACTGATAACAGTTGCACAATTTGTCCCCTCCGCTATGAATTAAACTATTTTACAAAAAGCATGTCAATATAATTTATGCCCTGTGAACATGGCCAACTCCACCCATGAGGCCACACCAACAGCGTTTGAGTGGGGATTTTGGCTGCCCCACCCCCACAGGCCATGCACTCAAATCAGAAGCAACTTCTAGCACCTCAAACCCAAGCTGGCCAATTCACACCCATGCTACCAATAAGGTGCAGGCTTGGACCAATGTTCAATCCAAAAATTCTCTACCTCAAAACTTAATCAACCACAGCCACCTATTACCAAATAAATCCAAGTCAACCAAATTCCATGGGACTTATTGGATGAAGTATCCAAATCTGGTGAGATTGTCCCACCTCTAGCTAAACCAATTGATCTAGAACCTTTTGTGAATTCAGAATTTGATGCATCATTCTTTTCCAAACAATATATCCCCAAACCCAATGCTATCCCATACCAAAGTAACCACCAGCTTTCTGTGGCCGCGGTGGCCTCATCCAAAAATCGCCTTTTTGCAAAGCCATGGCAAAATTTGTCAATGAATTTAAAAAAGGGCTGCACCCCCTTGTTCCCCTCCAATTTTCCTCCTACTGCAAATGAGTAAATCCAACGACTATATAAAACTACCACCATCACTGCCAAACGTGTCATTACTCTGGAAGAATTTTCCCCATATACACATGTCACCAGAGCAAAGATTGCAAAAATTAGCCCAACTTACTGATACCCACATCCAAGCCAAACACCATGTTGCTAAACTTATAAAGTCCTTTATCCAGGCCCAAATTGTCAGTAATGATATCGACGCTTGCCTACTTCACCTTGACCCTCATCCCATGGATGCCCCAACCCCTTTGCTATCAGCATTGATCCGACTCTTCAATGCTGAGCCTGATGATGATACTCCTGATCCCCCTCCTTCTTCGGGGTGGGATAAGCAGCTCACCGCTGTGCCACCTGGTAGGTTATTTTTCTCATTTTTTGTGTGTTTCACTGCTTGTTTTGGCGGTTGGTTTATATTTTGGTTTGTTTAGTTTAGAGTTTCTGTTTCAGTAATGTCCATCCCCTGGTCAGCATACATTGAATAAATTTAAATTTATTAAACTCAGAATTGGGGGTAAAATGCAATGCCCTATCCTAATGTTGACTCCTAGTATTTAAAGTAAGTTGGGCTAAAAATGAGAGGGGCGTCAAAATTCAGAATAGGCAGAGAGTTTCTTGATTTTAAAATTGATAATTCAGCCAATAAGGACTCTTAAGAATCTTTCTGCCTTGACAAGGCTTTCATGGTAGGTGTAGGATCATCATCCAGAATGATGTAACCATGGGGTAACATTTTAAAATAATCTCACCAATCAGTCATATGGAAAAGAATTTTCAGTTTGGCTGATTACTGGAGTTCTTATTGAATGATTGGCTGGTACAATATTTGCACCTTCTGGAACCCCCCTTCAGGTATATAATTAGGGGTGGCTTTCTCTTAGGTGGTAGCACTGAATTGACAGCAGTTCTTGTGCAGACTATCCAGAGAGTTAGCCTATTTCTCTGGAGGGTTGAAGGAGTCATAGGGCTAAAATCTAAGTTATTTGAAGGAAATCAGAAGTAGAAGCATTACTCTGACATGAATGTTTCCGCTAAGAATAAAACTGAGGATTTTTTTAATAATTAAACTATTCACTACCATAAATCTCTTATCACATAGTCAAAAATCTAATTGTCTGATAATCCTAATCAGTTTTGTATATTTGTCCCAAGGTCAGCCCACCTCAAATAAATCTATTATTATTATTTAGACTTAGAATTAGAATTAGAATTATCACTACTGTTTAAGTTTATTTTTTTAGCTGAGGTAAGCCGACCAGGGGATGGACATTACCAAACTAAAACTAAAAATTATAATAAAAATAATGATTCAAATGAAATGTTCAAAATGGATGGATCAATTGAATCATATCTGATAAAATATCCAACCAGGTGGGCAGCGAATACTGCTATCCCTCCATGGTGGATGGGGAGGGGGGATTGGCAGGCTCATCTTCAGCCGCATCCTTCTCATTCCAGAGTAGGGTGCATGTTAAGGCAGATAGTAAGGGTGTGGGGGCATTGGCAGCATGGGGTTTGATATCCTTGATGACTGGAACTTCCAGATAGTTTCCAGCCATCATTATACCAACGATGTATTTTCCCAAAGCATCTTAAGCTTTGAGGTGGGCATCTGGGAATTTAACAAACATGGCAATGTTGGTTCAGGGTATTTTTGCTTTTTGGATCCGTGCGACTGTTACCACATTCTGGATGGCTTCAGTGACGTTTTTGTGTAAAATTTTCATGTTGATCTTACTTTGTGCAGTAAGATTTGTGGGGATGACGGGAGGTGGAATTCCTCCTGTGAGTGCAGCCACAGATTTGGTGGCAGCTTTGTGAAGTGGAAAGCAATCTGGTGTGGCGGCTGCTTCTACTGCAAGCTGGTGGTCGCTGTAGAATGGTTTGGCGTTAGGTTGTGGGACATATTTCTGAGGTGGGAATTTTGCATCCCATTCTGCGTTACAGAGCCGCTTGAGTTGCAGCATCAGTTCTTCAATGACGTTACCTGATTTGTCAATTTCATCCAATAATTCCCATGGATTTTTGTTGAATTGTATTGGGGAATCAGCATACAGTTGAGGTTTGTTTGATTTGTTTGTGGATGCATAGGATCAAACTGGGATCCAATCCAATGTTTTGTTGGGTGAATTATTTATGGCATTGGGGCAAGGTGGGTGCTGATTGGTGGCTGTAGGTGCAGCTGCAGCATCAGGCATTGGAGGAGGGGAAGGTAGGATCATACCTTATGTTGGAGTTGGCGCGGGGTGGGCACTGGATTGGTGGGTGTCAGGCAAACTTTCAGCATCAGCAGAAGTTTCTGAGTATGGGCATTTATGTTTCAAGTGGTCTAACTCAAAACAGGATGGACAAATCATCCGTCCACTCTCAACGTGGGCCCAAAATGGATGGTTGGGGGAAAATGGGATGGTGGCATGAGGGGGAATTGCCAAAGAAATTTTTGTAAATTCAGGGCTGATTGTGGCATATGCCCAAGGCCCAGCAAGGTGTGTGGCCCCATTTGGGACCACAAATTGTAAGATGTGGTTGGCGCTGTAGGCTGCCAAACCTTCCATCAGCTCCTGGTGGAGCACTTCAGGGGGAGTTGGGTGGGCAAACCAGCGAACTGGACCACCAAGGTGGTGTCCGTTGGGAGCTGGGTCCAAGTTGTTGGGAGGGGAATATTGTTAAAAATTAAAGGCACCATTGCCACAGTGGCTGCATCAGCTTCACAGGGGAAGCCAAGATCAAAGTACCCCTTATAGGGGCAGAAGTCAATAAAACAGGCTGGTGCCATCACCACCTGTGCCATTTTGATAATGGCTTGGTCATTGTAGGGGAAGAATTTCCCATATTTGACCCTAAGGCTGAAATGCATGTTGCTCCGGGGGGAGCACCAGGGGGCAGCGGGGCACCACTTAAGTTCAGGCGAGATGGGCATTGAGATCATTGGGAGGAACAAATCATCCCAAGGGTTTGGAATGACTGGGAGAGCCAGTCTGACCGCGTTTTCCTGTTGGACAGAAAATGGAGGGGGAGTTTCACCGCTGCCCCACGCTGGGACAGTTTGCAGGGGATCCAATGACATCAGAGCAAGACTTCAGTGTGCAATTAATTGACTGCTTTTAGTTTACTGAAATTAATTTTCTTGGAAAGTTATGCTGAGCAGAGAGAGATTCTACTACTGTTTAAGTTCTGATTAAGATAATGCAGTGATCAGGAATATCCTATTGATCACATTATTAGTTTTACAGGTGATAGCGTAGCCTTGTTACTATTTTTCCTAATATTTAACCATAGAAGAAGGCTTGTTGGGTACCTTTGATAATTGTCAGCCTCGTAAAACATTGCACTGTCAGATACCATATGACACTCAGATGCAGATGACAGCTAACAAAAACATGCTCCTAAAAAGTATCTTATGTGGGCAAGAAGAGGTTTCTATCATCGACCCTAAAATAAAAACTATAAAAAGTTTAAATAAAAAATGCTCCCATTATTTTAACAATGTTCCAGATTCTATGGAACCTGTACCAACCTTATTATATAAATAAGACTTATCTATCTCCAAAATTCATAATTTTTCCCGCCTATTAACATTCCAGTGTGAGAATCATATTTGATAGTGCTTCCAATAGTGATATTGGTGATAGGGGATGGATTTATGTTCTCTTTGATATTTATCTTACTTATAGGCATGTGGTGCATACTCAAAGATCAAAAGGTCAAGGGTTCCTTTTGGACTATTTTTGGTATTATGTGTTCTTGAATATTCTTAATGTAAGCTAAGTATTCATTTTTTGTTTCTTATTTGGCAGTTAGTGCATTGATTAAGATAAAGAGAATAAGGGCTAAAATGTTTCATGGCAATTTATATGAATCAATCTAAATATCCATTTTGTGTGATGCCTTTTATTCTTGATATCTTAAAGCCAAATTTGTGCTTTGCTATTCCCTTAGGGACCTCATTTGTATTTCAGATGTATTGTATTAATGACTTTTCTGGTAGATAAGAAAACTTGAAGTAACATGCATGGATTTTGGTAATTAATTATTAGACCTTCTCTAAACTGTCATATTAGTCAAACCTGAGAGTGAGTTTTTCTTAATTTTAAATTTTAAATTTATTGCGGGGAAGGCCAACCATGGGATGGACACTTATGAATATGACTCAGAAGAGACAAAACTTAGTACCAGGGAAGGCACCCCAGAGAAGTGATGCTATCTCTTGTTGCCAGCGGGAACGCCACTATGGGGAGGGGGAGGGAACGTGTGGAGGGGCCGTAGCCACAACTGAACATGTGTGGAGGAAGGGGTCTGATTTGATGAACCAGACTGGGAACCAGGAGGAGACCAGCTGTCAGCGACATGGTGGGAGGTATCCAAACATCCACGCTTGAAAGTGGTCCACCAAATGAGACTGGAATCTGTGGACAGCTTCTGGGAGGGTGGGGGTGGAGCCTGCAATGGCATCTAAGACAATCGTGTGGATGGTCCACATGGCGATTGCAACCACTAAAGCATGGAGGGAGGGTGGAAGAGAGGAGACCATTGATAGAGCAAACATATCTCTTGACAGACTGAAGGGATGTATTTGATCCTGGCCCAGCAGACGTTGAACTTCGCGCCATATCACTTTAGAGGTAGGACACTTCTCCAGGCGGTGGAACAGCGTTCCATACTGGCCACACACAACACAGGATGAGTGTAAAGCGTTAGAACGCTCAGCTGTATGATACACTTGCCTCAGGCAGCGCCACGCATGGGAGCGTACTTGAGGCTGCAACAGAGGATGGTGTACATATTTCCAGATAGTTTTTTGGGTCTCAATGGAGTAAGGGATATCCATCATGTCCAGGTAGTCCACCCTGGATAGGACATGGGGCCAAATGGGGATCACGCCATCATGGATGGGTAGCCCCTGTACCTCTTGTGTGAACTGAGGAGAGAGGCGGCCTCTTTAGGTTGTATGTCCGCTAATACAAATTCTCCACTCTGCGCTCCGCATGGAGAGTAGGATTCATTTGTAGTGGGTTTTAGTCCCGTGAGGACCTGTGGCTGATGTGTGTGATGCGAGGTATTTCATCAGGGAGTGGGGGTTTGATGGATTGTTGAGGCTCAAGGCGCGGGAGAAGTTGGAGCGGGCTGCATGGGACCAGTGTTGGGAGGGGAGTGTAGGGGCGGTGATGGCCGCAATCCAGGTGCCCAGGATCTTGGCAGCATGGGCTTTGAAGTCAAGCAGGCCCATGCCACCATGATGATGAGGGCCAAACATGACCTCTAGCTGTACTGGTGGAGGGCGGCCTGACCAAAGCCATCCTTGCAGCAAGGCATACAAGGATTTGAAGAAGCTTGGGGAGAAGGGGATGGCGTGGGCTCTGAATTAGACTTTGGAGAGGAGCATAGAGTTGGCTAAAACAACCCTGCCAGTGAGGGAAGTAGGGTGGGCTCTGAGAGAGGCGATTCGCTTCGTCACGTTGTTCAGAATATGGCACTCCATTACTGCTGACGCATATCCACCTGCCTCCATCCACACACCCAGATGGCGTACTGGTCCTATGGTGGGATGTGGCACAAAGGGGAGCACCAGTGGGGCGGTGTGTGTTGAGTTAGTGGGGCGAGGATGTGGGCGAGCAGATGGGCCGGGTTGGGAACTAATTGCTGGGGTCCAGCAGTTCTGAAACCGACCAAGGAGGATGATTTCGGTTTTGGAAGCGTTCAGTGCCGCATTGCTTACTTAGGAATACTCCTGGATGAGAGCTTCAAGCACGCGTGCATCTTGATTATTAGACACCCCAACCACACAATCATCTGCGAACGCCATTATCTTGACTGGGGCTTGGCCTGGCACATGGACCCCAGTGAGTTGGGCATTCACATTTCGCAGTAGTGGTTCAAGGCTGAAGTTATATAAGAGTAGGCTGAGGGGGTCCCCTTGTCGCAAGCCCCTTTGAGGGTGGACTACTTCCATTAGGAAGCCAGGGCCACGTACTGCCATTGTTGCAGATTCCGTGAGCAGCATTACCCAGTTGATGAAGTGAGGGGGTAAGCAGAACTGATGGAGGCAGGCCCTGAGGTATTCCCAGTTTACTCTATCATAGGCCTTTTGTTGGTCCAAGAATACAAGTGCCCCAGAGGCTGTGGATTGACATACATTAGCCACAGAGTGCACGTTATCCCAAATTGACCTTCTGGGTATGAAACCGAATTGTTCTGGGGAGATGGTGGCAGATGCTACAGTCCCTAAACGGTTAGCCATGATTTTTGTTAAAATTTTAGTGTCTGTGTTTGTTAGAGAAATGGGGCGCCAGTTGGCTAAGTCTAGCTTATCCCCTTTCTTGAAGAGTGTGATGGTAAAGGCCTCATGTCCTCCTGGTAGGAGGCGCATTTCCAACAGGCTTTGGTTAAGTGAGGCGAGCAGCAATGGGGATATATATTTGAAATACTTTTTGTAGAACTCATATGGAATACCATCTGGGCCTGGGCATTTTTAGTTTGGCGCACCGCAAATGGCTGTCCATAATTTGGTCAGAGTAATCAAATTCATTATTTCTCAGGGTATCAGAAAATGGTGCAGATGTGGGCTCAGTCAAGAAATTCTGCCACTTTGGCCAGCTGAATTGGATCAGATCAGTACAACTTGGAGTAATACTTTTATGTTTTGATTGCCACTTCAGCTGGCATATCCACAATGGAGTCATCCAATCTTTGCACCTGTGTGCAGGCCACGCTCTGGCATGGTGCAAAATTTTTTTTAAAGAAATGTGCGGTGCACTTGTCACCTTTTGTGATGTGTGTGGCCCTGTACTGAACACAAACCCAATGTTTGTGTTGCCTTTCGAGTGCGTTGAGGTGGGCGGCTGCCTCCGCCCACTTCTGGCCCCATGCAGAGCTGTATCCTGTAGCTGGGATGTTGGACTCCAGGTGTGCCAACTCTGCCAGAGCACGCAAAATGACTACTGATGTGGCTCATGAGCATCTGGAGGAGAGATGGCGAGAGTGGTGGATGGTGTCATCTTTGAAAGTTGCCCATGTGGAAATGGGGTCCAAGCAAAACGGTGCAACAAACCTTTTTGCCAAAGTTGCCACTTCCACCCACGTGGAAAATCCTGGTGATGTGAGCTCGGAGGGGCAGATTTTGCACCAAAGTGGGGCCTTAGCAGCTGTGACAGGTAGGTGGTAGGTTAGCGAGACCAGTTGATGGTCTTAGAATTCCATTTTTGTTGTTTTGAATTGGGAGATGTGGGGTCGGAATTTCGCCAGCATTAGGATAAGGTCAATGTGGGTCATGGACCTTAATTGGCTGTTGTGGACATGGGGACGCACCATGTTTCAAGCAGTGGGGCGTGTCATGGCAGCGCATCCATTAACCTGAGGGTGGCCTTTAGAACGTGCAGTTCTATGTGACCCTGGGGGGCGTGGGGTGAGGAAGGCCACCAGTCCGTTGGTGTGTTTAGCCAACAGTTCATGTCGCCAACTAGGAAAGAGTCTGGGGGTAGCGGGAGGGATTTGACCGATGAGAAAAATTCCCAATGCTCGCATGCGCCATTTGGGGCATAGATGTTGATGATTGCGTGTGCTACGTCAGCCCATGAGAAAGTGACAATGAGCACTCAGCCATTTAGGAATGTTTCTGAGGATAAAAATTTGAAAAATTATTTTTCTGAATTAGCACCCCACAGTACTTTGACCAAAAGGATAGGGATGGGAGGAGCATTGTTTTCCAAGCTTCCTCAGAACCTCGTGGACAGTGGGTCTCCTGGATGGCCAGGATATCCACAGGTAAATTGTGTTGTAAAAACTCAGTTTCCTAGCCCGGGATGGGGAGGCCTTGAGTCTGGTAATGTTCAATGTCCCTAAAGTGAAGGTTTCCCCCATCATACCTTAGGTGCGAGGGGGTGGGCACCCAGGCCCACCAGCCTCCTCTAGATCCCCATGGGCCTTCACAGCAGCGCGGGTGTTAGCAGCAACGCTATTGGGGTTTTTGTTAATTTTTGTGGAAAGAGTTGCGTTGGCTTTAGCCTTCACTTTTTGTTTTCCTGACATTGGACAAATTTTTTGGTGTAGATGAGTTCAGTGCACCATTGAGTGGGTCAAAAAATTTTTTTCAGTTGGGATGGGTCCCAAGTCAGTTTCAACTGGAGCTTGGGTGCAACAATTGGGTGAGATCAAATCCCCCATTGGATCCTCAGATTGAGTGGCCCACTCAGCATGGGCTTCCCAATCTGATTGGTTGATGGATTCCTGAGTTGCTTCCACCGCGAAGGTCTCCATGTCCTCCTGGCGTTGTGAGTGTGAGATAGCGGTGGTGGCTTTGGCTGCTTCCTTGGCCGCGGCCCTGTGGGCCTGCTTGGCCTTCTTCCGCTCTTGTGGGGAGATAGGCTTTACCAGTAGGTAGCAGCCTTGTGCTCCCCACAGGAAAGCCTCTTTGGTGCTTGTGGTTGGTTTGTAGTGCACCTCTCTGCTGGCCATGGCCGCTGAGGGGTGCTCTTGGAATGTGACGCCCTCCTTAGTGGGGCATGCGTGTGCCTTATGGCCAAACGCATCACAGTGGGTGCAAATGAGGGGCGCGCTGTCCACGGTCACCTGGAATGGGTGGGTGGTATGCCCTGTGATATCAATAAAAGTGGAGTGTGGGATCTGGGTTAGGTCCTTCACAATCTCCTCAGTTGGGGTCAGGACTGCAATGGCTTTGCCGGTGCACAGGTGTGGCATCAGCATGAAGCATTGCATTTTGAAAGATTGTATTTCACCATATATGGTGAGGCCATCTTTCAGGTGTTGTTCCAAAATGTCACATTTTACCATAGTAGGCAAAAAGTCAAATGTGAGGAAAATTTGGTTTGATTTTGTCCATATGGTGCATTTGGTTTCGATGACACATTGCCCTTTGGGGAGGTTGACCACTATGCGCACCGCTGCAGCCTCATCTGCTGCCTCTTTGCTTTTGAAACCTAGGTCCAGCCAACCGTGTGACATGGAGTGAGGTGCGATGTACACCATGG
Source organism: Massospora cicadina (assembly GCA_022478985.1). Taxonomy (NCBI): domain Eukaryota; kingdom Fungi; phylum Entomophthoromycota; class Entomophthoromycetes; order Entomophthorales; family Entomophthoraceae; genus Massospora; species Massospora cicadina. The sequence goes on along the minus strand of JAKSZP010008097.1, from coordinate 26,989 downwards.
TCAGGAAAATTGTGTACACATCTTCACAAAATTTTTCCCATAAGGCCATTTGTTGGATGTCCAGAAACATGCAGACTTCGAATTCCACCAACAAAAGTGGCTGGGAGTGTGGCATGTTGATGTACTGGTTGCATTGTGCTTGCCATGCAAGTATCTCTGGGGAAATAGTGACTGCTGGTTTTTTAAATTTTTTGTCTATTCCGCCAGTTTCTCTGGGGCGTTTTTGAACATTGGAGGCCATGGGCCTTCCACCTGCTCCTCTTACCTTACTTGCCCAACTGCTCCCTGACATGGGCGCAGACTAATTTCCTCTGTGAGATTATCAAACTAGATTCAGTCTTGAATTGAATAGGTTGCAAAAGTGACTGCAATGAGAAAGAAAAGTTATGTGAGTTTTTCTTAATGATGTCACATTTTTCTCCCTTTTTAAGGCAGTAAGTTGTTGCCCTATTAAATTGAAAAACCATCACCTTGTAGCACAAGTCCATTAATGAAAAACTTAGAAGCTTAGTTTCAGTTTTTATGCCACTATCAGCCATCTTGACTTTCCGCCTCCATCCACCCCTAGTCTTGGCAAGGTCAAGTCCTTTATATGGATCTGAGACTCTCAGAAAGTTAACAATGAGAATAAGTGTTTTTTGTCCTGTGCTTTTCCATGTGGACATAAGTGTAGCCTTTATTGTTGTATGTGATTCCTAGGTGGTACTACAGGGTCTTTTCAATAGGAGAACAATAGTTTGGAACTTCAGTGACATTATTCCACACAAAATCACTCCATTGAAAATTGAGTTTAAGCTACTTATGATAAGGAACTCATGGCTGTATCTTAGTCCCTCATAAACTAGTGTGAATATTGCATGGAGCGCTTCACCCAGCTATGTTTTTTATGGATTATCACTACCTTTTATTATAATAAAAGCTTTAGATTCTTGTTTACCAACAGATAAACCCCATTAAGCTTTTACCCTTCAACTTCAAGTGTTACTTTAGATAATTATCTAATTTTTACAAGACATGCCTAAATAATGTGGCCTTAACCCTATCTTGTCATAATGTTACCAAAATTGTTACTTTTATCTCCTATACCTTATCTGGATGATAGCTCCTATAGCAACTCACATTATAGCTCTTAAAAAGTTTTCTATATTGTTTACCATACTACAATCTATAAAATCCATAACTTTTTTCAAAATTTTATAGAGATCTCTAACAAAAACTTCAAATCTGTCACCTCTATGCTATAAAAGTTTGTGATTTATTTATACTAAAGATAACTTTAACCATAATTGATTATATTGCAGGAAACACTGTGACCCTCCACCTTAAGATGACTTGTGGCACCTTTCTTCTCAGTTACAGCAATCAGGAAATGAGTTAATTTATTTGAGGTAGGTTGACTTTGGGACAAATATACCACACCAAGAATTTTTCTAGCCAGTATATGTTTTGAACTTGTATTGAACAAAACCTGCACTAGGGTGGAAGCAGTTTTACTTTTCCAGGCTAACCACCCAGTAAATAAATTAAATTACTCCTTAAATTATCACTATATGAATATAGAAAACTCTGCTTCAGCGCACAATTTAAGTAAATATTTTAGTACTAGAAGGCCATTTACAAGCTTTAAAATCCTCAATCTAGTTGGAACTCCATCTTGGCTAACTTCATTGTCTCACTTACCCCAACAATAGGCTATATAGTGATCATAGTGATGGCTTATCACTTTATCAGATATACAGTCTTTACCCCACATATTTATGTTCATCTCATTAAAAATTTTAGGGAATCATCTTTGTCTCCTAAGCACTTTCTAATTTCATTATCTATCAGAAATCATATTAAAATAGGTCAACAGTTCACATCAAGGTTTTATAACACTAGATATAAATGTATAACAATAGGCCAATCCAAGATATACCGCTTAAAGTTCAGAAAACATGTTATATGTTTACATATGCTAGTAGTAATTTTGATGATATTCAACATTAGCTTAAAATATATGAGTGTCCAATTTTCTACTTTCTCAGTTTGCTTATAAAAGTGTTCTAACTATTCATCAGCATGACATTCCATGGCAACATTTTTTACAGCTTGGTCTTTACTCTTTATTCTCAAAGTTAGTCAAAGGTTTAGATCAGTGAAATCCCTTCATTTTGGGACCACCTAGTGCTAAAAAAAGTTAGTCAGAGGTTCCATAAGAAAGATTTGCAACACATCAATGGCATCTGATATTAAAGTAAGGATATATTGCTAACTTTTGGTGGTATTGCTTAGATATGCTATGCTGGTTGCACAGGTTAACACCACTGAGCAACGGACTGATGATATAAGGATCGCTGATCCTTAGTAAAGAATAACAATATATAAAATATGGAGATATCACCCCAACTGATACTATTTCATTTTATAATAAATTGCAAACTACTTCTGCCAACCTTCCCTCTTTTTTCTACTACTAAAAAACCTCCCTCCTCCATTCTCTCATTTTAGCTATTAATCTTCAATCATCTTGGTTGATTCTGACCTGTCAGCTTAGCAACTCTCTATTCCCTACAGCTTTAGGGATTTTATCCCATCATTGAGGTTTTGGCAAGATTCCCTCAATTTGCTAAACTATCAGTACTTTGATCAATTTGCTTCACATTGACATAATCTTCTGCTAATCTCAATGTAAGTCCAGGGGAACGTCCCCTGTGTGTTGACCAGGCTCTCTTCCCATTTCCAAACAAAAAGGCTCCAAAGAGGTTGGCGGTCCCTCTTGTCACCCAGGGCAATCCTACCCATGTGATAGACGAGTGCTGGGTAACAGCCCTCCCTCTTTGGGTCCCTCCCCCAGTGCCCACATTCTCCTCTCCCAAACTTGTACACCTGATTAGGGAAATTTGCACCAAAATTGCCAAAATGAAGTCACTCAGTCCAAAAATGAGCGGAAATGAGCCCAATGATCAGGATCCACATAGTCAAAAAGGAATGAAGATTGACTCATCAGCCAGAATTGTTGATGGTTTCAATTCAGTCAACACCTCAATCATCAAAATTAATCCCCTACCAAAATTGTTAGGGATGATCCCTGACATGCAGGTAGCAGCATCAAACACCATCAGTAATAGTTCAAAGCTCCCTTCCAGCCAATCAGGTGTTGTGGCTGATGAAATGCTTTTAACCAAACAAATGGCCTAGCAACCAGGCACGGGTGGGTTGGGCATCCCAAACCCATTCCCAACCAATGGGGACCACCCCTACATGGGGTGGCCTTGGGGGATTCCCATTGCTTGTCAGGCTAGACACTGTCATGCCAACCACCGGAAATGCAGTCGAGTCTCAGTTTAGGCGTTTGAGGTTGAACTGACAGTGACTCAGCCTGCCACCAAATTCTTTGATTTTGGTTTCCAGTAAACTTATTTGCCCCAATCCCAAATAATTTGCTGGTTGGGTCAAACTGAGGGACCCAATCCCAGCTTATTTTCTCTCCAATTGACCACTATTTAATCAGTTGCATTGCACTGAGAAAATTGTTGGTCAAGTTTTCTTTCTAAAATTTTCCATTAAAAACCTATCCTAAAATTTAGTTTTATATGTTGAAAAATAAACTGCCTTTTCTGCTGACCCTCACACAACCCTCGGGGCTATGGCCATACTTGTCTGGAATTTTATTATGTGCCTGTATGAGATTCTAGCTCACCATCAGATATTGGTAAAATCCCTTTCCAGTTTCATATCCTTTGTACCAGCAGCAGTGCCTTTGGCATTCTGGTTTGCCATTTGGGTGCTCTGGCACCTAGGCTGAAAGGCTGGTCTAATTCTTACTTGCTGTTTGCCTGACACTCAAGGCTCACCTTGACTCATAAAATACAATCCACTGGATTTATAGCTTATCATCCAGTCATATCAATTTCTCAACATATATCAAAGTACAATGAAGACTATAAGGATTTATGAAACAGAGTGGTGCACAAACCATAACTTTTAAGGTGGCTCATAAGTTACACTAGACACCAAAACATTTTCCTCATTCTTATAGTAAAGCTCCTTCAAAAGGGTAGTCCCTTTGATATATAGTATTTGGGTAGGATTTAATTCATTCTAAACTTGCCAAATCACTAGTATCCACACACAATATGCCACACCTCCCTATTATGCTATTTATGGGCTTACCTACAAAGAATCCCAGACCCATATTGGTCAAAAGGTTTTAGATGTACAAAGTGAAAACTATTTTTTTGCTCACAAGTTGGGTCAATAAGTCTAGTATCTCATGTTTGGAATTTTTATCCTTCATATATAATAAACAACTGGAAAGTGGATAATGACTGCACTATTTGCTTTAGCTTAATCTTTTTTTTAGTACTAGATGGTCCCAACCCAAGGGCTTTAGCTTAATCTTGACATTCTATATCTTCTACTTTAGATGGCTCTCAATCTAAAAAATACATCCATCATAGCCTTGATCTCCAACCCTTATAAATATCTGATTGTCTATTTATAATAGGTTAACATATTCAATAGTAAATTGGGCAACCACTCTTATTATACTAGTTTTGTAAACTTTTAGTGTTCATCATCACCAATTTCTTAACAATTTTCACACAAATTGGTATCAAACTGGAACCTGAAGTGAAACCACACATGGCCCTGCACCCCCTTCAATAACCTTACAATTTTGTCCACAAGTCAAAAATCTTGCCCATGATGACATTCCTACTCTAGAGCTGCTATGTTTCCATTTGCAGACCTTAGTTGTTTCAACTTAATTTTGGTGATCTTGGCCCTTGAAATGGGGACAATATATTTCATACCTTCTTCTCACACCCATCCCCAGAATATCTTTATTTCATACTATATGAACAACTATAAATTGCTCACTCTATTTATTATTCTTATCATTGGATTGTCCATGTTGGAAATTTTTTAAACTTTGTTAACTATTTAATGACAAAATAATAAACTACCCACTAGGCTACTCATCTTTAGTGTTAAACATATATATTAAAATTACTCAATCAGGCTTTTGCACCTATCCTTGTTGGGTAAGCATTTTTTGTGGTTCCTCAAAGTAGAGCCAAAATATTTTATAAACTTGAATTGTGAGGTTTTAAATTGCCACGCTGTCATTAAATTATTATAAGGGTAGGTATGTGCTTTAAACTTATATCTTACTTATCTCTATAAATTATGTATATTAGCATCTGACTTTCATTAAATAAAAGCCCAATTAAACCACACATGTTGAATCTTTTGGACTCAATATACCAGTTTGCCATCTTTTTCCATCATTAGATGATAGATTTGGAATTATGGTTTATTGGTGTATAGTCCCTAACCTGATTTTATTCTAACAAAAGCTATGCAAAGGAGCGCTGCTTATGCTTTAAAGGTTATATTTCCAGAAACAAACAAACTATACAAGGCTATTGTATTGAGTAATGTTGGCTACTAAATAAAAAGGTAAAATTACTTACTAATGCCATCCTAATTTTATCTTGTGATAATAAATTATACCAGCATGATCTCTGATTGTCTGTGAATTTCTCATCTATGACTTCTTTACTTTCTTTATATCCTTATCCAGGCCTAGGCAGATACCCTTTAATATACCCACTAGAATAAATTACCCAAAAAGGCTTACCAGGATACAATAAAACCTATAGTAGATTGTATTTTGCTACCAATCAATTTGTACACTCCCTTTAAATAAAAAAATTAAACTATTACAACTTAACTTGTTATCCTCATGTCAAGAATTTAAAGTCAGATATTATATTTTAAGAAATTCTAAAGGGTGGTTAGTCCAGTAGTAAGTCTCCCCACTATTATCCAGATTTGCGTAGGTTTGATCTGCAAACATGGCCAAAAACTTGGAATAGTATATATATCCCAGAATCAACCGCCCTGACTATCTGCTTGAATATAACAGAAGTATCATATTCAATTAGAATATCCGAGAGTGGTCTAAAAGGTGGAGCTCTTGGGCCAATCCAATCATATTTGCATGATTTAGCGAGTACACTTACTAAAAATCATAGTTTACTGAAATTCTGATGTAATATCATGAGTTACTCGGCTAATCTGTAAGGTGTGTTGCAAAATTTAATCTAACATGTAATTATAAAAAGGTGCCAAGGGTATCCAATTACAAACTTAGCACTATATCAACTTAGACTATAGAATATAGTCTAGTATCCTTAAACTCAGATAATTAAATATTTGGAAACATACGAGCGTGATGTTAAGAGGAATTGAGCCTCAGTCTAAAATTTTAAAGGTTATATGGTACATCCATCAAAGCTAACCGAAAGTAAACTTGAGACAAGTTAAAAAGCGCGGAAATTTATTATAGCCTTCCAAGGTAAATGCAGAATCAAAATCGACTATCAAGGGTGGCAAATTCAATTCATTAGTAGACAAAAATATCGGGCTAAAAATCAAATTAGGCGCCATGGATAAGTGTTTTGAGCATAGGTCAAAACAACCCAGTGCCATCACTTTTTTGGGGAGGCATCCTCGTCGGCTTTTGGTTGAGTGGGGGAGTAGCCTCAGTATCAGGGCAACCTTCAGTACCAGGTTGAGGATAAGTGTAACCTAGGGAGGCATAGTATGCAGCGTAGTAATCATTGAGCTGCTTGAAGTAGTTTGCATAAGCTTCCTGATCGGCTGCAGAAGCTCCCTCTGGGAGGGAAGTCTGAGGAGAAACTTCCGACTTGGTTTTATCCTGCCCATCACCCCGGCTAGTGGATGTAGGCTGGTAAGGATACCCCGGGCCAACTGGATAGTAAGGATAGGCACCATAAGGTTGCATAGGGGGCATAGCGGCCGAGTAGCCATAACCTCCATAGCTAGACTGAGATTCGTATTGGCTAGATAGGTGAGTAAAAGAACCACAGCCTGAATTACCTGGTGTATGCCTAGAAGTTGCAAGGTATATAAAAAATCCAAGAAGAGATTCATAAAATATAAAAAGGCAATTTGAAATTGGCAGGTAAAGCAAAGGTAATATAAGATCAGTAATGAGAAAAGATTCGTACAAAAGAGTCACATTGCTCTTTATTGGTGAAAACAACAAAATAGGGCTCAGAAACATTCAGCCTTTTCTGATAGCCTGCTCAGCGATAAAGTGAAGCCAAAAAGATGGCTGAAAAAGTGCAAAAATAGCGATAAAATACAAAAAGAGTCTTATAGTTAGCGAATCTAAAATATGGAAGCTAGGAAAACTACAAACCAGATTACAAACAACACTTACACCTGGGCCATCAATTTTCTCATAGATCAAAGCCTTGGCGCTTTCCACGCTTTCTGGCGAGCCTTAAATATTAGTAAAATAAAAGGCAAGGATATTACCAACAATAGTAATACAACGCTCAGCCGGAGGGGGTCAGTCTCTGGGACTTCAATGGTAATACGAGCTCTGGACTGTTGCTGCATATACTTGATGGTCTCACCACCTTGGAATATTATAAATTTATAAACTTCGATAAATACCTCGACCAATTAGTAAACCGACTTTGTCGTTGGGAACTTTTACAACAACCTTCTCTTGACCAGGTTGAATACCAATAAGGCTGGACTGTGAAGCGATGCTTCCACGAGCAGTATTGATCTCCCCACTTACGATTGCCAAAATAAGAGCTTTGGCTCTCTCTATGCTTTCGTCGGTCCCTGAAATGTTGACAAGCCTTTCTACGTTGGCCCCATTGGGAACCGTGCTGTCGGGAACGACATTAATTGAGCACCACTATGCTCGATGAGGTCGCGGATAGTCTCGCCGCCTTTTCCGATGATCAGACCAACTCTATTTCCAGGGACGGGGAGTTGAATATCTTTAGATCCTGGCATGGAGAGTCCTCGGCCAGCAACCCCCACACCACCGCCCTTGCTGAAATGATTGCGAATCAGCTGATCGATCATTTCGCGAGCAGTACGGATCGCATCCTGAGTGCCACTAACGGTGGTGGTACGTTCGGGGTCATTTGGGTTGTGATCCTGAGCAAAAGTCACCTTTGCCCCAGAGAGATTCTGAATTCGCTTCAAGGTTTCACCGGCGCGTCCGATAATTAAGCCGACAAGGCTACTAGGTACAGGAAAATCTTCCGAAACGCCCCCACTGCCATAAGCAGGTGCCTGCCCATACACGGAAGGCATTCCAGAAGTTTGATCATACCGTTCTTGGGAACCCAGCCCATAGTGTGGTGGACCTGAAGGTGCTGTTTACAATTAAAATGAGGCTAAATAAAAAGGGTACCTTCCTGGCCATAGTACGAACGCTTAGGATCTCTTTCGTAGGCATTATAGTTGCTTAATCCAGAACCATATGCTCCCGTGGGAGCATGGGATCATCTTGAAAGCCACGCTTGCGAGGATGAGAATCTTCTTGCTTTGAACCTGCCCCATGTTGCTCTTGCATTTTAGCAGCTATGGCTCTTGCTTTAGCAATAGCATCGGCAAAGCTATCTTGCCCGCCTCCAGTAGATTCAGACCCAGAGGGCTTTAAATTGGGTGGTGGCGGGACACTGTTGTAGTTTCCGGACATGGTGTGATTTAGAATAACCACTTTTTTATCGCTTGGATCAAGAAACAACCTTAGCTAAAAGAGGTTTTTAATAAGCTTGTCTAAACCCAATCTGGGCCCTAGGGTTTGCTGTAAGCTTTTAATGAAAACATTTTAAGCTTGTCTGAGGATTATAAAATCGGTGATTCACATTGATACTCGAACATCATTTCGAAGTGGCTCGCGTCAACTATATTAGTAAAAGCAAGTGTGCATGTGCGAGATGCCCAGCCAAAACTACAGTATGTAGAGCTTTGAAAATTTGGATATAGGTAGATGGGAGGGGGTCCGTGTGTATCTTAAAGCCAGAATTTTAATTTTCATAATAAAATAAAAAGTTTTTTATGCAAGAAGAAAAAATTTTATATGTTTTTATTGGAAATCGGTATATTGTTACTGCTGAGCAGTTTGATATTCGGCTGATTCGATAGTTTAAATGGGTTTGCCAAGCGGTTGGTGTTCATTTGGCTAATTATCAAGTTAATCGTTTTTATAAGTAGTAAGTGATTGGTTGATTCGATAGTTTGGTTTTGCCAAGCGGTTGATGGTTTTAGGTTGATTCAATAGATCCAAATGGTTTTTGGTGAATGGTTAGCAGTTTTTGGCTGATTCGATAGGTTTGTTCACTCTTCAACTTATCGATAGCCATCTATCAACATATAAACTAATATAAATTAATATTATCTGTTGAATTATACCCACAAAATAATGCTGGATAAAACGGGCTATCAACATGATATAAAATCTAATTTAATCATCTCGAATCATTTGTTTATTAAACCGAGCAGCACCAAAGACTCCACTAATATTTGGTCGATTTAAAGTTTCAGCTATGACTGAGCGGTTAGTGATTTTGGTTAAATCGATAAGTCAATAGGTTTGGCTAAGTGGTTGGTGGTTATTTATAATATAAAATCTACCTAATAAAACACATTCACTGACTTACTCACGTACTCACTGACTGACATCTGAAACCTTCGAATCTGATAGGTTCAATCTATTTGGGTGAGTGGGTGAGAATTGGCGAATCTTATCGAATCTGGAATCATCGAGCCTGATTAGTTCAAACTATTTGGGCGAGTGGGTGAGAATTGACAAATATCATTGAATAATTCACCAAGTTTCATACCTGAAGCTAATCGAGTCTGATAAGTTTAATATATTTGGGTGTGTGGGTGAGAATTGGCAAATAAGATCGAATCTGAAACTATCGAGTATGATAGGTTCAATCTATTTGGGTGAGTGGGTGAGAATGGTGAATATTATCAAATTCACCAATTTGCTCACCTGAAACTAAACAAAAATCAATATCAGAGTTTTAAGTTGATTAAGTAGGATAATCAGCTCACCAGCCACGAGGAACAGCGGAACTGTTAGTCCGAGTGGCTCGAGAGTAGTGCTGGCACAGCCTTATAGGCTACAATGTGAGCTTATCATCTGATGAACTATAAATACCGTAGCGAGGCACGGGTATCTGGAGGCTAGTATTTGATAAGCTGAAATTGGCCAGAAATATGGCTGTAAAGGTTTTAAAAGTCAAGGTGGCTAGCCTAGTGTAAAAAACTTATTCCTATCACCTGGATATACAGGTTGCAAATTCTGTATACAGATATACCTATAATATTCAAGGCTTTTTTATATTTTTATATAGGTAAACTCGTAGTATATTTATCTCAAGGTCAATCAGCCATAAACATTTTTTTGCTATATATTTATTCAAGGTGGGTGACCTAGGGACAATACTGCACCGATGAAGGGGATTCGAATTAATGGGAAAGGAGGATAAAACCTGGAAAACCTCCATGCGCAGCATATGGTAGGCCAGGAACTCCATGGACTGCCTTTCCTATTTGCTATCTCATTTCAGAGCATTGGTGCGCAATGCCAACACAGTCATAATCGTCCCCTGCCCAAAGTTCATCTACTGGGATCAAACTCAGGGAGGCAGTGGTAGAAGACGTAAACATTTTAAACCTTCCAAAGTTTAAATGACAAGTAAACCCTTAATAAAATGACAGTAACTTAAACTTGATGCTGTATTCAAAAAGTTTGAGTAAAGGTGATATCATAATTCAAGATTTTTTTAATTCAATTTACACAGTTATAAGTAACCTTAATACATATGACTAGAACCTATAAAAGATTTAAGTCAAAAGTATATGGATTAAGACTTGGTTATAGTAATTTAAGCCTATTTATTTGTGAATAATCCTGTTATAAGATTACTAGCAGAGTTACCCAGCTTTGCTTGGTTTATCTTATCAATGTTGGGCTTCCATTTTTGAGCTCAATGGTGCTATACACAATAAGCCCACCAGTCAATACTTATAGCCATCTAAGATACATGACAAGTAGATTATTATTTTTTAGGGTGCCAAGTTACCACTTAGGTCCTGTCAGCTAGAGTATCTATCCTATGGTAAGTATGGCAGAATAGACTTTTTGAAATGAAGTACCAAAGTGAAATGTAGAATAAACAATGTATCTTCAATTTAGTATAGAATAGGGGTTTTTATATACCACATTTAACAATATAAACCCCAAAAAAGAAGAATTATTAAATTAATAGAGGGGGAAAAATGGATGAGAAACTCTTGGTCAGGTGGTGTATTTCAGATTATACAATACCTTTGTAACATATTTTGATAGGGAAAAAAGGTATATTAAATGTATCAAGTCAGATGTGACTTGGTATCACTTAGGTTACCATTTTGCAGATTCTCAATTCTTAACCTTTTGTGGGTTCATCTTATTTGCTTCCTCATGTTCCACCTATTATAATGGTCAAATTACATAACAATGATCTTTTATTTTAATTTGGCAGGATTTTATCTTGGGGTATCTTAGGCTCAAATTAGTCTGATGGAATTTTCCTAGTACAATTTGAGCCTTACTGACTATCAATTTTTCCATATGGTTAATTGATGCAGCTTCTTTAACCCTTTCACTGATTTAAAAGTTCATTCTTTTTTGGTCCTTGATTTTTGCAAACTTTTTTAGCCAATGGTTACACTTTTATAATTGTTTTTGTCTTTGTCTGTAACTTAAATATTCAGTAAATTTTGAAATAAACATATATAACCCTTATTTTTTGGATGCATATATGCATTTTTATATTTACATTATCCAGATTTTTGGATACATATATACATTTTTATATTTAACCACCCCTCACTTTTTAAATGCATATATGCCTTTTTAAAATTACATAACTCCTGTTTTTGGATTCATATATGCATCAAATTATTAAAAGGGCTAACCACCTTCTCAGGTCTAAGCTTCAGTTTAGACATGGTGGTTCTATGATCAATATTCTTCCCATCATAACTAATACCCTGATATCTGATATCATCCTCTTCAATAATATTGGCTGTGGAGACCAATGTAAGAATTGGCTATATACATGTTTGATAGTTACTCCAGTTTTAAAAGGCTTGATTGAGTATTTATACCCACATTTATATGTTATAATGTATAGTTCATCACAGATGATATCTAATTTTTCTCCTTGGGGCATTATATGATTATGATAGCACATGTCAGACATTTACCCTTGTGGCTCAAAAATAAGAATGTTTCAGTTGAGTTCTGTCAAAAAAGGGAAATGTTAGCCATTTGCAATTCCCTGATGCCATTACAAGTGATTCTAATAAAAATATTGATGAGAACGGCCAAAAGACCCTGGCCAATTCTTGGTGGAACCCTGTAAACTGGTTTAACTAGTTTGAAACCCGCATGGGAACTTTCTGCAAAAATAATCAATCAGATTTTGCCAATTGCATGACAGACTTTGGGGAAACCAGCAGAAGGTACTCCCCCAACCCAGCACCAAGTCCTTCACCACACCTGCGCAGAGGCCACCCCCTTTTATAGGCATGGCAGCAGGCCCCCAAGGTGAGAATATTATCTCTAATGGTGATTGGTTGGGGTACATCAAGACCTTGCCGCATGGGTATATTTTGCCCCAAAACCCCAATGTCCATTTTACCAAAATTAGCTAACTCTCCCCACAATCTGATAAAGGAGTTTCACATATTTCCTAATTCAGAATACATTGCAGCTATTGTGAAACTATCCTCAAATTACTTCCAACCTTTAAAATCAGTATAAATATTAATTGTCAAAAATTGGAAAGGGGCACTTTTTTGCTTACCCCCATACTTCTATTAAAATTATAAAAAACTCAAAATTATAGTAGCATTTATTATTATTTTTATTTAAAATATTTGTGGGATACAGCGGCATTAGCACCAGTGAGCACTTAAATAGCTGGATTCCTAAAGCACAAGACTAAATCTAAAATCTTGAAAGCTGTTAAAGGTTATCAGAATGCATTTGCTGCTTAGCCAGCCCTTATAACCATCTTATCTAGATTTGTCATTGCTTCTATTTAAAGTTGTAAATCTTCTGGGCTAATCTTCTTTCCACTTTTTCAGGCTCTTTGATATCATCATTGGTAACTTCATTAGCCAATAGGGCAAGGATTCCAGGCTTTCTTCCATATAAGGCCTTGAAGGGTGACATTTTGATGATTCAATGAATATATATCCAATAAGCCATCAAAAAACTTGGGAGATATTGTGTCATGGAAATGGCAGAAGAAGTTTAGACCATCCTGCCAGTTGGGATGTGTAAGCACCCAAAAAGCAAGCCAGAATGCCAGAGGCATTGTCGACCAAATGACTTGATATGGAGCTGGGCATTGGGAAACAACAGATTGTTGGTGCAGCATAATGGTAATTATGATCCCAACGACAAACCACACTGAACCCACTCCTGACCCAGGAGGTCTTGCTGCAGGGGGTGGGATAACTGAGATAGTCTCGATGAGGTCCTCAGCATATGGGGCCATTTCAACTGGGGTGGCAAGGAGACAGATTCTCTCTTGCAATTGGTGGACATATGGCCATAAGATCCCCATGTATTGCTGCCAAAAGTTAGTGATAATGGGGTTGTAGAGCCAAAAATATTGGACTCGCTGAACCCAATCAATGATGGAGGGGGCCATAGTGACTAAGAGTACTGGTAGAGTCCATCCAGTATATGGACCAATGGGCCACCAGGGAAATGCCATCAGGGATGCGGTCAGAAGAGATAATAAAAATTGTTTGGTTTTTTGGCAAAATTTTATTTGAAAGAAAAGTAAGAAAATTGACCAACAATTTTCTCAGTGCTATGCAACTGATCAAATAGTGGTTGATTGGGGTAGTGACAAGCTGGGATCAGGTCCCACAATTTTGACCTGACTGGCAAATTGTCTGGGAATGGGCAGGTTTGTTCCTTGAGAACTGACATCGCAAAATTTGGTGATGGGCTGAGTCACTGTCAGTTTGACCTTGAATGTCCAAACTGAGGCTCAGTTACATTTTTGATGGTTGGTGTGACGGTGTTTGGCCCAATGAGTGATGGGAATCCCCCAAGGCCACCCCACATAGGGGCAGGTCCATTTGGTTGAGAACAGGTTTGGGACGCCTAACCCACCCATGCTCAGTTGCTGGACCATTTGGTCAGTGGCATCACATTGGCTGCAACGCCTTAATTACCAACTGAGGACTTTGAACCCTCGTTGGTGGCGCCTGATGCTATAGCCTGATCATCAAGGATGATCCTTGATGACTTTGGTAGAAGGGTGCTTTTTTCAATCAGCATATTGGTCAAATTGGAACCATCGGGCATTCTGGCTGATACCTCAGTTTTCATGCCTTCCTGGCCATTTGAGATTCAGGCATTGGCCAGATTGCCACTCAAATTAGATCCAGCTGATTTCAATTTGACAATTTCAGTGCAGATTTTACTAATTTTCCATAACAATTATGCTGAGGTGAGTGTGGTACTGGGGGTGGGATCCAAAGCGGAAGAGCTGTTACCCATCGCTTGTCTACTATGTGAGAAAAATTTGCCCTGAGTAACAAGAGGTACTGCCATCCTCTTTGGTGTCTTTTTACTCGGGAATGGGAAGATGGCCCAATCAACAGCCAGGGGATGTTCCCTGGGACTTACATTACCCTATCCTTTTTCCAAAGGAAGGGCTTTCCCACCAGGAAACTGCACCAGAGCCACATTCTTGTGTGCCTTGGGTAACTTGATAGCCATAATTGTCACAACTTTCTGGGGGGGGGGCGAGGAGCCTCAGGGTGGGATATATGGAATGCCTCAACCAAGTCCATGCAATTCGCGCAATCACGCGCCTTGACCCAACTATTTTTGTAGGCTGGATACCCTTTCCAGGCCACTAGATATTGGATGGAACATTGCAACTTCCAGGATGCCAGGATAGCCTCTACCTCAGCTTCTTCCTCATTATCAATGATGATTGGTTCCAAAACCATGGGAATTGCACCCTTGAAAGGCGACAGCTGGGAAACATGGAAAACAGGGTGCTGCTTCCAATGTGCAGGAAGCTTCAATAGGAATGCCCTGTTACCCAATAACTCCTCCACCAAATGGGGATCCAAGCATTTACTGGCAAATTTACAGGATGGGGTTTGAATTCTCAAATGGCAGGTATTGAGCATAATGTAGGAACCCACCATAAAATCATGACCCAGAAGATGCTTACAATCTGCAAACCACTTGTAGTCATCGATGGCTTTGGTAAGGTGTTCCTGCACTAAAGCTTAAGTCAATCTGATGTGGGCAGTGTGGTCCGCGGCAGCTTGAACCTCAGGCTGCAAGAACAGCCTGACCAAAAATGAAGGATTATAACCTAACGTTGCTTTATATGGGGAAAACCCCATGGACGCGTGGGTCCCATTATTATAAGCAAATTGAGCGAGGGGCAAGTCACTGGCCCAAGTATCCTGTGCTGCTGCAGCATAGCAATGCAGGTACTGTTTGAGGACTTGATTGACCCGCTCAGTCTGACTGTCAGACTGAGGGTAATATGCTGTGGATCGACAGGGGGATATTTTCAGGATTGATAGTTCACTCCAAAACTGTGCGGTAAACTGTGAACCCCAGTCACTGATGATCTCCTGGGGAAGACCAAACATCAAAAACACATGGCATATAAAAAGACAGGCAGTTTCTTCTGATGTAATTGTGGAAGTACAAGGTATAAGAAGGGAAAATTCCATGAAACAATCAACTACTACCATCACTGCTGTGAACCTGTTAGAACAGGGGAGTTCAACAATAAAGTCCATGGACACCGAGGTCCATGGGCCCTCCACCTGCTGTAAGGGGTGCAGGAGGCCATTTTTTCTGAGCGATCCAACTTGGCCCTAGCACAAGTAACACAATTGGCGATTCAAGCTGGGACCTCTTTGTCAGACCTGCCCAATTAAAGGTTCACTTGATCAAATCAATGCATTTCTTGTTACCAGGATATCTGACCGTGAGGGGATCATGATGTGCGCGGAATATCTCCGATCAGAAGGAGGGGGGAATCCAAATGTGAGAATGGAAGTAAATGAGACCCTCTTCTAAGGAGTATAGGGAGTGTTTGTGACTCGAGTGAACCAACTGCTTGACCAACTCCACGCCCTTAGGGCAGGCCAATTGACCAGCTAAAACCTGAGCCACTAGAGGGGTGTCAGTATCCAAAGCAACAGAGGAAACAATGGGGGGAATGATCGACAGGATCTGAGCAGCAGGAACCATGGTAACGAGATCCACTTCCTCTGATTCTGAGGGACAGTGGGTGGGACTGCAGCTTAGGAAATCAGGAAGTACATTGAGCGCACCTTTAACAAATTTGTATTTAAAGTTAAAACTGCACAGGTCCCAATAGGTATGGGCCTGCCAATGCACCAATTTTTGGGGTTTGTGAAAATACAAAAGGGCCTGGTGATCCATGCGGACTGTTAATTCATGGCGAGCACCCTGCAACACATACCACCAATGAGTTAATGCCCATGCAACAGATGCCAATTCCTTGTCGTAAATGGCCCAAGACTGCTCCATGGCTGTGAACTTCCAGGAAAAGTAAGCAACCGTATGTTCAAGACCATCATGCTCCTGAAGCAACACCGCTCCTACTGCTACCAATGAGGCATTGCATGCAACAATATACAGTTTGGTGGGATCAGCATGTTTCAAAATGGGTGGAGACATGAACACCTCCTTATTTGATTCAAATGCCTGCTGGCAGTCAGGCGTCCAACAAAATGGTACGTTTTTCCCAGTAAGGGGGTGGAGTGGTGCAGCCAACTGGGAAAGTGCTGGGGAAATTTTTTTTTAGGAAAATGATGGTTCCCAAGAAACTCCAAAGTTGTTTCTGCATAGTTGGAGTTGGCCATTCTTGGATCACATCTAGCTTGTTGGGAGGGATTGCATAGCCATCTTTGAGAACCAGGTTCCCAAGGAAAATAACCTCCTCCTTATAAAACTCACACTTGGAAGGTTTGAGGAACAAACCTGCCTTATGCAAGGCGACCACCACCACTTTCAAGTCCGTAGCATGTTGTTCAGGAGTTGGGGAGTGAACCAGGATATCATCAATGTATGCAATTGCACAGGTAAACCGGAGGTCACCCAGTACATTGTTGATCATCTGTTGAAATTTAGTGGGAGCATTCTTCAGCCCAAAGGGCATTACACAAGATTTAAAAAATGCCTCACTTTGTCTGGATCGCGGTTAACCATTCCTGCCCTTTTATCACCCAAATTTGGTTGAAGGCATTCACCAGATCCATCTTGGAGAACACATGGGATTTGGTGATTGCCTGGCTGATTGTCTGCTCCAGAGGCAATGGGTAGGGATCAGAAACTGTTATTTTATTCAAATGACCATAATCCACGCAGGGACAGAGAGAACCATCCACTTTTCTGGCAAAGATGATGGGGGAGGCAATGGGTGAGGTCTCTTTGAGCAACCAACCTTTTTTCAACATATCGTCCAACCAGGTATTGAGTGCAACTTCTTCCTCCGCTGTATGGGGGATACGATGGACAGTTGATTTTCACCAACTCCACGGTTGTTCAAAACCCACAATTGTACCTAGTGTGCTTAGGCAAGTGATCCGCCTTTTCCATGCCAAAGATTTTCTTATATTGCATTAAGCTTCTGGGGAAATTGGCCAGAACGCCCGCAGAAGCTGAACTGGTGGATTGAAAAGGGTACCGGTTGGCAAATTACATATGAGGACTGATAAGTAGATGAGGACACCATTACCGAGGAGCCCACATCCATTTCCAGTTTTAATTGTTGCACCAACTAAACACTTATGAAGTTCCCCGCAGCTCTGGTATCCACCAGAGCTTTGATGGAGGCATGATGTGAGCTGGCACTGATCTTTATAGGCACAAGGAGATAAGCGAAGTTTTGTTTATTAGAAGATTTGACTGACTCATTTGTGACTGAAGAAATAACATGCATATTGGGGGTAAGGTTGGGGTCCTTTGCTGGAGCAAAAAAATTGGAAGTACAAGGGCGGGAGAAACAACTTCCTCCATCTGGGCTTGAACAAAATCATTAATAGTTAACTCTGTACCTGCCAACTCAGACTCAGGGGTTATGGCAAGATTGGTACCCAAGTCTACCGCTAATTTGGAGATAGGCGCGTCATTTGCATCTACTTTGGGTAATCCAATCAAGAAATTCGCCTTCTGATAATGGGTAACATGATGGGGTAAGGCGTTGATGGTGGTTGCGAAGGCACATATTTGATCTACTGATCCTTGTATGGTAGACCAGACCTTGTGATGAGTGGAACCCACATCCAAGCCTGATCTAAATACTGCCTGAAGCATATCAATAGATAGGCCCAATGTGGGGCCAGTTCACAAAAGGTAGAAATCAAAGAAACCAAGATAGAGGCTTTGGCTGTGGCATAGATCAGTCTGAATAAGTGGTTTGATTGGGACACAGGGGGTTTCATGGCGGCTGACATGACAGCCATCAGTGGGGTGGAGTCTCCTGCTTGTGAGAAAGAGCGCAAAAGACCTCTCGCCCAACTGCGGGCATCCCCAAAACACAGAGTCTAACAACGTGAGCCCTTGTTGGGCATGAGATAACACAGCGTTATTAAGTGCAATTGCTGTATGCATTTGCACTTCAGCGAGTACATCAAGAACTTGATTGGCGATCTCCTGGGAGGGGACACTCAATCTTCCCTCTGGGCTAAAGAAAGGAGGAGGAGACGCAATCTGTGCAGCTTGGGAGGTTTGATGAAGATTTACCAAGGTATAGCAGATACTTCTCCCAAAGTTGGAAAGTGACCAAACAAACAACAAACAGCAAACTACTGCTTGCACATTCATTTGATAATGAGTAACCACTGCGGCGCCCAGTTTGAAGAACAAGGCAGAAGTGGCTGGAAATAATGGTTGGTTGATTATGTCATGGAAATGGCAGAAGAAGTTTAGACTGGCCTGCCAGTCAGGATGCTAAGCACCCAAAAAGCAAGCCAGAATGCCAAAGGCATTGCCGACTGAATGAATTGATATGGAGCTGGGCATTGGGAAACAACAAATTGTTGGTGCAGCACAATGGTAAATATAATCCTGACGACGAACCACACTGAACCCACTCCTGACCCAGGAGGTCTTGCTGCAGGGGTGGGGATAACTGAGATAGTCTCGATGAGGTCCTCAGAATATGGGGCCATTTCAACTGGGGTGGCAAGGAGATAAATTCTCTCTTGCAATTGGTGGACATATAGCCATAAGATCCCCATATATTGATGCTGGAAGTTAGTGATAATGGGGTTGTATAGTTAAAAATATTGGACTCGCTGAACCCAATTGATGACGGAGGGGGCCATAGTGAATAAGAGTACTGGTAGAGTCCATACAGTATATGGACTGATGGGCCACCAGTGAAATGCCATCAGGGATGCGGTTAGAAGAGATAATAGAAAATTGTTTGGTTTTTTGGCAAAATTTTATTTGAAAGAAAAGTAAGAAAAACTGACCAACAATTTTTCTCAGTGCTATGCAACTGATTAAATAGTGGTCAATTGGGGTAGTGACAAGCCAGGATCAGGTCCCAAAATTTTGACCTGACTGGAAAATTGTTCAGGAATGGATGGGTTTGTTCCTTGAGAACTGACATCACAAAATTTGGCGGTGGGCTGAGTCACTGTCAGTTTGACCTCAAACATCTGAACTAAGGCTCAGTTACATTTCTGACGTTTGGCATGATGGTGTTTGGCCCAACAAGCGACAGGAATCCCCAAGGCCACCCCACATAGGGGCAGGTCCATTTGGTTGGGAATGGGTTCAGGATGCCCAACCTTCCCGCACTTGGTTGCTGGGCCATTCATTCAGTCAGTGGCATCACATTGGCTGCAACGCCCAAATTACCAACTGGGGACTTTAAACCCTCATTGGTGGCGCCCAATGCTATAGCCTGATTGTCAAAGATGATCCTCGATGACTTTGGTAGAAGGGTTTTTTGTTCAATCAGCATATTGGTCAAAATTGGAACTGTTGGGCATTCTGGCTGATACCTCAGTCTTCATGCCTTCCCAGCCATTTGAGATTCAGGCATCGGCCAGATTGCCACTTGAATTAGATCTGGCCGATTTCAATTTGAAAATTTCAGTGCAGATTTTGCTAATTCCCCATAACAGTTCTGCTGAGGTGAGTGTGGGTACTGGGGGTGGGATCCAAAGCGGAAGAGCTGTTACACATTGCTTGTCTACTATGTGAGCGAGATCGCCCTGAGTAATGAGAGGTACCACCATCCTCTTTGGCATCTTTTTACTTGGGAATAGGAAGATGTCACGATCAACAGCCAGGGGACTTTCCTCATGACTTACATAGTGGTCTCTGTGTTCTGGATTGGTAGTGGCCATTTTGTGAAATATTAAAACTAAAGTTTCATTTAATATTCTTACATTCCTACTATATGATCTGTTGTAGGGTTCTGAAAATAGTTGTTGAGTTCCCATATTTATAGCTAAATTATAACAACTTTTGCGGTAAGTTCTTCCTATTGTCAAATAGCAAGACTTGTGAGCAACCATGGCTAGTAGATATCCTGGTATAAAAGTTAGCGGTAGCCTTAACAGTCACATGAGGATGGCAATTGTTTTAACCATTTCATAAAATGATTTATCCCTACAGGGATGTATCAAATTTTCACCCATGGATTCAGGTAGTAGACTTATGGTTTCTAAACTGATGGTATGAAACAGCTGATGAGGGGTCATGGGATGATACTTGTACTTGGCCTTATGTGGCAGTTGTTTTTACAAGTTATGAAAATGTCTAAGACTTCTACTGCAGAGTCAAAAATTCCTTCCCAATAGTAGGATCCTTGATCAATTTATAATTTTTCTTGAACCTTTCATGTCCTAAGGTTTAGTGGGCTTCCATTATAACTAGTACTTGTTATAAAGATCATAAGTTAGGTAGCCAAACAGTTCCAACTTTTTTTACTGTATTTATCAAGAACTTTCATATTGAGTGTTTTGTTTTAGCAACTTTTGAACTGTTTCATCTTCATTTTCCCAAGAGTCTGGATTCATTGTTTGGTCATGTAACCATTCAGATTTGCTCATGTCTAGATGTAATAGGGGCAGTCAAATCAGTCCATCTACATTCATGTGCTTCATTACAGCTCTAAGATGATTTTAATATTGTAGTGCTGAAGTTTGAGAACCCAGTGGGCTAGTCTTCCTGTCAGATCTTTCATATTTTGCAGCCACTTTAAAGAAGCGTGGTCTGGAACAACTGTAAAGTTCATAATGTAAAAGAATGTCCAGGAATGTTAACCGCAAGGAGAATAGCTAAGCACTCTTTCTTAATGACACTGTAGTTCTGCTCAGCTTTAGAAAGCGTTTTGCTATATTAGGACACCATATGGTAAATACACTCATCATCCATTTGCAAGAGTATGGCTCCTATGGCTAAGTTGGAGGCATCTGTAAACAGGATGAAGGGTTTTTCATTGTAACAAGCAGAAAATCCTCAGTTTTTAAGTGCCATGGTTTTATATAAATTTTTACATAACAACAGCGTCAAAATATATAAAAATAAAGTTGGTTGCAAAGTTGAATAGTAGTTGGTCCAACTTAACTGTCATACAATTGCCATCCCAGATTTTAAAAGAGTATGTTATAGGCGATAATAGTCCAAACTTTAATTATAAAAATCCGCCTATCTATCAGTGAAATACTTCAACTCACTATAATTGTTTTACTCCTCGCCTTTAGTAAAATAGGGCAGATTAAGCTGCCCTTGTCACTCCCAATCCTCACCAGAATACCCACCTGAGTTGGAGAGTCGCCCAAAACTAGCACCAATTCTGTATTTTTGTCTATAGAAAACCACCCCCTTTTATAGGCTTAAGGGAGTCGCAAATGGTTAAGAAATTTTATTCAACAATCATGATCCAAAGCAGATGGAGATCAGCCATAATGAGCCTAAATCTGACATGAATGATTGGGTACAATATATAAAAACTGTCCCCTATGGTTTATCCTACCCACATAGGACCATTAACATTGCATTAATTTCAGACAAGGTAAAAAGATTTTTCCAAGCACAGATTGGCCAGATCATTGTAACGTCTAAGCTGTGCCACCAAGCCTATGCCAAACTTAATACTTACCCCACTATTAGCCTTTGAAGACACTAGTTACTAAGGAAAGGAATTGTAATAAAGTATCTCCTATTACACCTAAGCTTCTACTTGGGAAAAACATTAAATTATCTTATAGTTTTATATAGAGTAAGTTCACCAATTTATTTGTCAAAACTAAATTATAAATTGTTGCTAAATTTCTACCACCAATTGGCACCTGCGAGTACAAGCAGCAGGATTCAACAAAGTGGTGCTTACTACAGGGGGCATCCTTTACACCACAAGTTTAATTATTACCAAAATGGAGGGTGCACCTGCTGGAAGTATTACTAGATGAGTGAAAAATGGAGATGAGCAGAAGATGACCGTATGGATAGCCCCCAACTATACCTTTTTGAAGTGGAATAGTATGAAAGAATAATTAATATACTAGAGTTCCGCCACCTTACCTGGCCAGCAACTGAAGTAATGAGGTACCTAACTCATGACATACTGAGCTCTGGAGACATTGCTTCACGTTAAAGAGGTTCTTATGTATAGAATCATCTGATGTACCTCTATGAGACTCAAACCCTTTCAGATACTTATATTCAGCTTACTAATCTGACCACCTATGTCCGCAAGTTTGCACATCCTGCTATGTTCCACATGCTTCACCTGTTAGGTATCTAACATGAGAAGTTGCACCGTCATTTGATAAACCATGATGCCTTAAGATTAGCCTATGACAACTTATACAATCTGACCTCTGACCATATTGGAAAAGCGCAATATGATGAGGAGCTAAACCGCAATTTCATCATTCATATGCATGAGCGGCTCACCACCATTGATAATGGTGAAGTGAAGTATGTATAATAGGCTATTAAGTTCTTCTAGAATTAGTTGAACGTGTCTGCTGCTAGCACTCGCTCTCTACTTGAGGAGTTTGAAAGGGAACTTGTATAAGCGTGAAGAGCAAGATCACAGCGAACTCCTGGCGCGTGCATCCACCCCTCAACCTGGGAGGAACAACGTGTAGCTGTGGTGGAGAAGCAACTGGCCCAAGCCTTGTATCATGTTAAAGAACTTGAGCAGCGTCTGTTGCAAGAACCTTCTAGGGCTACCCCCACTCTAGAGATCATGGTTTCCCAGCTGGAAAAAGAACTATCACTTAAAGCTTCTCTTGAGAATACCATGTATTTAGCCCAACGAGTTAGCAAATGTGTCATGTTTACATGACCTAATTGAGGGTACAAACATCAAAGACAAAGTTGGGTGGCAGGAGGTACAAAGGGTCAAGTTGCAGGACCTTCCTGGCCTAAAGCACACCTTATCAACGCTAGGTACATGCCAGATGTTCCCAAGTTGGTCCAGGTGAGGTGCATAACGACCATCACCTTGTTTCAGCTTTGGTCTTAAAATGGATGAGTTATCTCTTAAATAACGATGGCTCAATTAAATTACTTAGTGATTGGGGGCTTGGAACCCATTCAGTTTATGAAATTTCTGGCTCAGGTCAGCCTCAACTTCAATCAATTACTCAAGTTTAGACAATTTTGATTTATAGTACCCTGTCAGATGGAAGTGTGCACTTATTGGTGCACCTCAGCTTAGCACCACTTTCTATGATAGACGATTTCCCCGATCTGGCTTAAATATGATTTTTCAAGACCAACTTTTCTCGTTGGTTGTCTTCCTCCCTTCAATAAACCCCTAGTTAGTTTACATTTTTTTTTATGTTGACCTGGGAAAACCTGTGCGCAGACCTCTTTGAGGAGGTCTCATGTCACGTTAACCAATTTATTTGTCTTAAAAATTACTACAGCATCAGGTACACCGATGGGCCGCCAAAGGTTCCCTCCAAACTGGGGTACCCGTGCACTCTAGCCATGTTCAAACCTTGGTTATGAACGGTTCTTTGAGGCACAGCCAAGTTTTGCTGTTTGTTTGATCCCTATTTATGTGTACCATGCTAACCACCCTCGCCCTATGTCACTTTAGCTCAAGCACCCTCTTCAGGGCTATCTTTATTTTAATAATGACAACTAATTCCCTTGCATTGGTCCAGTGCGCCGTGCACCACCACACTTGGAACTGGAGAGTTATAGAAACTCTTCTGACATTAGACAACCAACCATTTTTTCTCATGTGCACAAACGTTTCCATATGGGACTTTTGCAAAGTGAAAATGGGGTGTGCCAGCTGTTGACCACAGCTGTGGCGAGATTCACCTTTGTTTTCTCATTTTTCCAATGATTAAAGCATCTTGGCATTATTCTTGTTGCCTTTGACTGGGAAGTACACACCCTTTTTGCTTGTACATGGTGGATGTGGTCACTTTGCAATCCAAGAGTTGTGATTCCCCAACTTTCCACCAAAATTAATAAAATCAACATGAATAAACTGGTTTTTATTTGTCTCCACATTTGGACGGTGCAGGTGGGATCATTGACAAAGGGCCTGGTGGTGATGGCCTTGGATAACGTCATACAATCCGTCATCAAAATGGGTATGGGGTCTTTCACAGCCCAAAACGCATTTTATAATGACGTTTCCTTATATACTACTGAGCCATATGTCTTCCCTTATGGCTCAGATAAGGAATCCATTTCAGTGTATCAAATCACCCCAGAGAACCCACGCTTGACCACAACCATGATCCGCAGAACCCAGGAGGTGAAGAAGGAGTTACTATTACAACATAAAAACGTTTATGCAATTACTGAAGATATAGTAGTATATGTGACCTCAGTAGTAAGAGTGTCCAACTATCCCTCCCCATTCTATGATGCAGAAACGTACCCTGGAGGCATGCTAATGCCTGAAGAAATATTTTGTGGTGAAGTTTTGGCGTTTTCTGCTATGAATAAAGATCATTTGTGATAATTTTTATTGACTGCTATTCTTTTATCCCCTTTAGGGAAAATCATCACGATTATTTTGGTGGATACAGGAGCCTCTGAGAATTTTATTGATAAGACCTAGCCGACTACTTTGAGCTGAGTTACTTGCCAGGTGGTATGGTTAGGGGAGGGGCTTCCAAAGGTATTCCCACGCTGAAGATTCTGAAGGTTAGCGGATTATCAAGTTGGCAAATATCATTTGTCTGACCGCTTCCAAGCTATCAAAAACCTCTTGCACCCCATTATTTTGGGTATAGAGTGGTGGCAAAAATTTGATGTCAGAGTAAACTTGAAAGAAAACACCTTGCCCTTAACTTTGAAGAATGGTCATGAGCTGGTTGTCCCTTTGGCTGAAGCCAACTTTCAGGGAGATTTGCCTCACTGGCCCAATATTCAAACCCTCATCCTTGCTCCGTTGCTGAAGCCCTCTTTGGAGGTTCCCTTACCTTCCTGTTTGGAGGGGTTGGAATCTTCATTTGATGCGGCTTCAACCAATGTTCTACCAGCTCATTCAGAGTTTGATTGAAAGTTTAAGCTCACTGCTGATATGGTGAGTATATCTTCCCCAATTTATCTGTTGACTGTATGGGAGGAAGCAGTCTTAGATGTGTGGGTTAAGGAGCAGTTAGCCAAATGCGCAATATTTCAGTGAACCTCTACTGTATGTTCCCCACTTCTCTTTGTGGAGAAAGCCAATGGTACCTTAAGCCCATGCGTAGAATATGGGAATCTCTACAAAGTCACAGTGCCAGACTTGCATCCCATCCCACTGGACTCTCAGATTGCACGCTATGTGGAGAAGGCTAGATTCTTCTCCAAGTTGAATTGTTCAAATGCATTCAATCAGATCCTTATTAAGAAGGGCCAGGAGTGGCTGACCGCATTCCATACCAGAAAAGGGATTTTCCAATTTTGGGATATGCCCTTCAGGCTTAATGATGCCCCTACTATCTTTCAACGCTGTATTGATGTAGCTTTGGGGGACCTGCTGGGGTATGTGCGGTTGCTTGAATGGATGATATTCTGGTATTTTCCCCTGATCATGAGTCCCATGCAGAACACCCTTGGCAGGTGGTGGAGCGTTTGAGTAGCTGGCCTTACATAAAAATTAAGCAAATGTGAATTCTTAAAGTACCAAGTCACCTTAATGGGCAACGTTGTGTTTGACCAAGGGCACATGACAACTCCAGACAAGGAGAAGGCGATTTGTTAGTGGCCCACTCCAACTTTGGTTAAGGAATTGAGAATTTTTTGAGGACATGTATGTTTCTTATGAAATTTACACCAAATCTTTCTGAAGTGGCAGCTCCCTTGTATAAGGAAAGTGGGGCAAAAGTGCTCCAGTGGTCCCCAACTTTGCAAGATGCCTTCCAAGTGGTAAAATGTACCTTCTGTCCACATCCATTATTTGCTATGTCAACCCCAATAAAGAGTTTATTGTTGCCTCTGATGGCTCCAACTTTGCCATAGCGGTGGCCCTATTATAGGTAAATAAGGATGGAATAGAGCATCCAGTGGGATATTTTTCCAGAAATATGACTCTACCTGAGTTAAACTACGCCGTATATGACAAAGATTTATTAGCAGTGGTTGAAGCGCTGACTTATTGGAGTCATCACTTGCATGGCTCATCATAATTCTTTCACGTATGTACAGGCCACGTGCTGTGCTGTACTACTGCGCACCTCATGTCTTGAACCCACAGAAAATCCGCTGGCAAGAGACCTAGCCCACTTTGTGTTTTCTTATGAATTTACTAAGGTCAAGGAGAATGGTTTGGTGGATGCTTTGAGCCGCAACCCGCAATAGCTCCAGATACTAAGGAGGTAGAGGTGCATAATACCCACTTGATGATTCCGCTAGGTACGATTGTGTCTCAACTTCACTCTCACTTGTCCAACGGGCTAGCGCTTGCTCCTTTGGAAAATTCGAAGGAATATGATAATTTCAGAAAGGTAGTCCTATATATGAAAGATGTGATGGTGTGGTTTCAGGGGCGCTTATGGGTTCCCGCTGGACCGCTTTGCCTGAAAATCATTCAGGACCATCATGACAGAATCACCATTGGTCATCCTGGTAATGCAAAGA